>PVJD01003366.1:0-165606 GCA_004026545.1 Mormoops blainvillei
CCGCATGGCTTTGGCCAGTTAACTCGGCTGGTCAGTGTCATCCCAAGATGCCAACATCATGGGTTCAATTCCCAGCCAGGCACATACAAGAATCAGCCAAAGAATGCATAAATAAGTGGAACAACAAACTGATGTTTCTCTCTCTATATCCTTTCCTCTCTCTTAAATCTATAAATAAAAAGAAAGGAAAAAAGTAAAATGAATAAATAAAATGGTCTGCAGATCAAAGCATTAAAAAACCCCCCCAACAAAACTGTCCTATTGCGGTTTACATCAATTTACCCTTTATTTCCTCTAGTCTTCTAGTGAAAAAACTTCCACCAAGTCCTCACCTTATGTGAAATTTTGGGAGCAGGAAATATTCTGTCCCTTAAATGTGCTAAATATTTTGTTTTTCTTTCCCATTCCCCATCCCAAAGCTCTGAAGTCTAAATTAAAACAAACACAATCAGCCCTGGCTGGTGTGGCTCAGATGGTTGGAGCATCATCCCGTAACCGAAAGGTTGTGGGTTTGATTACGGTCGCGGCACATGACCTAGGTTGCAGGTTTGATCCCCGGTCCAGGCACTGTCTGCAAGGGTACGATCCCTGGTCTGGGTGCATATGGGAGACAACCAATTGATGCTTCTCTCTCTCACACTGATGTTTCTTTCTCTCCTGTCCTCTTTCTCTACAAGCAATGAAATTAAAAAAAGAAACACACCTGACTTGTGTGGCTCAGTGGGTTTGTAACAGGTTGGTTCAGGCCAGATCACTGGGGAGCAGAGTGGGGAAATCCCAACCCAGTGTTAAGAAGCTGCCCCTGCCAGGAGAAGCCAGGGGCAGGGGAGGCAGGGGAGGCAGGGGATCGAAGCAGCAGCGGTGGCGGGGTGGGGGGCGGGGAGGAAGAGCCTGGCTCCCAGGAAGGGTATGGGAAGTGTGGAAGGCAGCCTGGCAATGAGGCTGATGCTGGGCGGGATTCCACGTTCCCCGGGAAAGGAAGCCAATGCGGCTGGGGGCACAGGCTGTGCAGAGCATGCCTGGGCTGGGAGGGTCACAAAACTCATATGTAACAAGAGGACGTCCTGCCCTGGGCAAACAAGACGGTGTGTCCCTGGGCGCAGCTGGGAAACTGCTCCCTTCTGCAAAAAGGCAGCAGGAGGAGGTCAGAGACACCGGCTGACAAACATAGCAGATATCGATGTGCCCTGGCTCAAACGCAGGATGCTTCACTGCACATGGATTTCTGGGCTGAGTCTTTAAAATGGAATATGCCAGGGAACACGCGGTCTTCTCCCTTCCCCTTGCTAGTTTGGTCAGCTGCAGGGGGCCAAGTTCCTGAGACCAGTGGGCCCTGGAGGCCACGTGGCCTGGGAACGGACCCAGCACCCCTCCCACACTGAAAGCAGTGGCAGTGCTGGTTGTAGACGCATGCAGATTCGTGAGAGACACCTGGAGCCGAACTGTGACCAGGAACTTGCCAAGCAGCCTGGATGAGCCCACTATAGCCACCTGTGTTCCCCAAAGGACGGTGCTTTAAGTGGGAAAGGTTTCAGGTGCATTGGAGAATTGTCTTTGGGTGTTTTACAGGAAGTGGGGCTCTGAGGTAGAAACCTGCCATTATTTTAAAACTATCGCCTTCAAATAAACAACTCCTTCCCTCTTCCACCAAGCTCTGACTCCAGAGTTTTGCCTATAGGTGGCAAGTAGCAGAACCCCACTGACTGTTCTGTAACAGGTTGGGCACCATCCCATGAACCCAAAGGTCACCAGTTTGATTCCCCATCAGGGCACATGCCTGGGTTGCAGGTTTGGTCCCCAGTTGGGGTGTGTAAGAGAGGCAGCCAATCAATGTTTCTCTCTCATGTTGATGTTTCTCTCTCTCTCTTTCTCCCCCATTCCCTGCTCTCTAAATAAGTAAAATCTTTAAACAAACAAAACCCAAAAAACACAACCGAAACACACACACACACACACACACACACACGATCACCTCCATTTTAAGCAGATTTCAAGGCGTAGGGAATTCAAGGTGGAGAACTCATTTTGTTCTTAATGCAAAAAGGTCATGAATGTATTTAATGAAAATTCCTCTGAAATAATTTAACTTTTAAATTTAATTAAAATTATATTAACTTTTGTATAACTCAAATGAAACAGATATCTAATTTTTAAAAATTTAAATCCACCAGTATATTTTTAAAAATATACTTCACTGGTATGTCCCAGAAATAAAATGATACAAAATAATTTCATAAACTTTATCAACGAAACAATACAATAGCACTGGAGGAAAATTCTGCTTCTATTTAATCAGGACATTTTTCATTTAACCTCTTGGGATGAGAGTCTGTGTTGACCACTGGTTGGCACATTATAATCGCAACATCCGTAGAAGCTTCCCTTCCTTGATTTCTATGTATAAGAAGGAAAAAGCAGTGAAGCACCTTGGAAGTAAGCAGAGTAAATATTTTATGACCCAAGGGACTCTTCTGTCATTCTTTGATTTTAATTAAGAATATAGTGGAGAGAATACAAAATTAATAAAATATTCATAGATAAATTAGGCATTCTAACCATAGACAGGTCTATTCAATTCCTATCTACAAAAAGAGGATATAGAATTATCTTCCTTATAATTAGCCCAAGGACCCAAGAATTTAGAAACAGAAGATATTTCAACAAGTTTGAAACCCACAGTAATGAGCAATCTTTTTTCTTGTTTTTAATTAAGATATAATTGATATATAACATTGTATTAGTTTTAGGTACACCAGACAATTCTTTAAAAAAATTTTTGTTGTTGTTGTTCAATTACAGTTGTCACCATTTCCCCCCATTGCTCTCCCCGGCCCTGCCCACCCTGTACACCAGACAATTCTTGATCAATCCTTACAGAGGAGGAGAGAAAGAACCTGAATAACTAAAAATTAAGGAAAAGCCCAGCCTTCATAGAGAACTTCCCCTGCAGACTGGCACCCACAACTCTCAACAAGGAGAAAACAAGGTCACGGCTCTGGATGGTGCTGTGCTCCACCCGGCGAAGTAAGCGAAGGTTCTTCAGCGTAGGCCTGTGACTTCCAGAGGCCAGTCACAGATTTAAGGATGGCAATGAAGCCCAGAAACAATATACAAAACCATGCACAGGTGTGCTGCTTCTTAGGGGGCAGAGCCGCAGCTTCTGGTCTACAATCAAGGAGGCTCTTGACCTGAGAAAGGTTAAGAAACAGATGAGAGTATGCGGGGCCCACACGTGGGTGTGCGCACACCAGACACAAGATAACGGACCCCAGCGCCTTCGACTGCCCATCCTGCCCCTTCACGGGGCCTTGAACCTGTGCTAGTCGTCAGTGGGCCAGCGCAGGCGCCTCGGGGCCCACCGGCACCGAGAAACCGTACCCCTCTGCGAGGTGATGTGTTCGAGGGAACCACAGCACACGGAGCCTACTGCCAATCAGCTCTGGCCTGTGCCCTAGAGGAGCCAAGTCCGGAGAAGGGCCCCAAGCAGCCATCTTAACCACAGGCTGGACGATGAGGCTGGAACAAGGCGTGCAAAGGCTCCTGGTCACAACGGGCTCTTACAGCCGGGCTGGTTTTCTCCACAGAAACCGCTACCGTAAGGGTGTAAGAGAGATGTTTTCTAACTTCATCTTCTTTGAATGTGAAAGACCACTAGCAAACTACACCACTTTTTCTTGTTCTTGGGAATTAAACATCAAACCCATAATGAGGACTCTGGGTTCGAAGATGGTGACATCAACAGCATGCCCCTAGGCTTCCTGCAAGTCACAAAACACCACAAACTCCACTTTCAGCGAAGCAAGGAGACACTTAGATACCAAGAAATAGGTGGAAGACCTGCTAAAAAAAGTGACGAAGGGGTGGGAGGGCTGGGAGAGGCGCGGGCACAAACAATAAGAAGCGGCGACGAGGCCCCACGGCCGCGGAAGTATGCTTCTGGAGGGCAAGGGCCCGGCCAGGGGAACTGGTCCAGCTCCGAGGAGCAGAGCAAGCAGGGTCCAATGGGAAATCCCACAAATGCCCCCTGGGCAGGAAGCAGGAAGCAGGAAGCAGGAAGCAGGAGGCACAGGGCCCTCTGCGCTGTGAGAACCTTCCCCAGCTGCTTATCTCACAGGCAAACGGAAAGGAAATCACACAGAAAACCTCAGTTGGCTTGTTCTAGGAATAAATTCATCTCCTACTAGAAGGTGACATTAAAAGGGCCGGCAGAAGCACAGGGCATGTAATTGATTTAAAAATGGGAGGGGGAGGAGGGGAGGAGAGAGGAACCCCAGCGGCCGAGGATGCACTCGGGAACGACAGACGGCACCACTCTCCTGCTTTGAGGGGCGCTGCAGAGGCCCCAATCTCACTCAGGGTAAATGAGGCGCCTCATCTCCATGGCCCACATGCGGGGGTGTGCCATTCCTCCTGACCCTCCTCTTGTAACAGGGTCCCAGCCCTACTGCCAGCCCTGGCTGTCCCTGCAACCTGCCAGCAGGGTCTGCCCTGGGGGCGTTGGCACGCGCTCTTCCTGCCACCTGGATGCTCCTCCTCCTGACACCCATGTGACTTGTGACAGTCTCTCCTTGACCGAACTCTACTCAGCCTCCCCTAGGCTCTTTCAACTAGGGTTCAATTTTTGGATTTCTGTGTTCATTTCTGCCTTGCCCAATCTTAGTAAGAATTCTGCTAAGTCAGTTTACCCATCCTCCACATCTGATGACCTCTGATCGGGTTCCTCACTCTCCAACCCCTCCCCCAAATGATGTCTGCACCCTGGCCTGCCTTCAGCAAGGGTCTGGTTAGGTTGGTTTAGTCAGGATCCCCCACTACTTCTCTTCCTCTCAATGATTTTCCATCCACTGAGGCCCACCCTGCTCCCTGGCTATCCATTCCCACTTGCCCGTGCTCTCCTCCAAGTTGAGCCCAATCTCTTCCCAACAGCGAGACTCTATGCAGTGGTCCCTACACCTATCACAACAGCTCCCCCTTGAACAAAGGCCGTCTTCTGACTTCAACAGGTGTCATGAATAATTTCTTCTTTACCACTTGCTCCCTCATCTCCATGAAGTCACAGTTCAAATGACAGCACTGCAGGAGGCTTCCCCGACCACGCCTATTTCAAAGGGCACCACCCTTCCCAGCGCTCGCTTACCGGCCCTCCTGGCCTCTGCTCTGTAGCACTCGCCACCTTCTAAAATAAGTTCGGACCTATTTTATTTGTTATCTATGTCCCTGGAATGCAAACTCCAGGACACAGGTGATCACAATAGCGGACACTCGAACGTTTACTGAATGACTGACCCTTCGCCCGAAAAGAAAGTAGCATCTAGCAGACGAAAACTGCAACCATGAACTCACCATGAATTTTATTTTAATCCTCACCCAAGGACACGCTTATTTATTTCGGGGGCGGGGTGCGGAGAGAGAGAGAATAACATCAATCCGTTGCCTCCCGTGCGCACCCCAACCCAGGGCAGCGCTGCAACCTCCACGCATACCCTGGCGGGAAACAGGGCCCACAACCTTTCCGTGTACGGGTGACACTCCAGCCTACTGACCCACCCAGACAGGGCTCACCGGGACTCTTGTAATGAAGCGACTGCTTCTATAAAGAATGAACACAAAACAGATCTGTAAGAGCTGAGGGATGATGAAATGCTTAGGCAATAGAAAGAGATAAAAACACAAGCTCAGGAAAGGAGTGGAAGAAAACCATCACAGAAATTCTTCCTTACAGAATTTCATATGAGAAATAATCATTAAAACTACCCTAAATGCCATTTTCCACCGATCAGATTAGCGGAGATAAAAAAACATGACCCTGTTGTGCTGGGAGAGGGATCCTGTCGTGGGGGGGAGGGGGAGGGAGGCGTCTCGAATGCCATGACCTCGAAAGGGCCATCTGGCAACACCAGAAACATTTTATAAATACCTGGGCCCAGCAATTCCACTTTTAGGAATTGTCCTCAGATACATGCGTATGTGAAATGACTTACTACAACACCGTTGTCATAACAAAAGATTGTAAACAACCTAAAAGAAACCTGCATGTTTTCTCCCTTTAACAGTATCTTAGTGATCATTTACATTAGTATACATGTGTTCTTTTTTTCTTTTTAAGGTTGCATATCATACCATTTATGAAAGAAAGCGGGAGAAAAAGAACATGTACATATCTACTTGTATAAGCATAAAATATCTTTAGCAGGAATCACAAGAAATTGTTGGCTTTGGGTTGCCCGATAGGACAGACCCTTGATGAGGGGACAGGTAGATGCAACTACCTTCAAACTCATGAATTTCTGATCAGTTAACTATTCACACAATAAATCAATTTTTAGATAAATCAACTCCAGAACGAGTACCCTCTAGACTTAAATGTACAAAATTCTAAGCCTCTTAAATTTTGATAACCCAAGGGTGTAGCGGTCTCCTTCACAAAAGGGACACAATTTTAGGCCAGAAAGTCATATTTCTCTGGGTGACTTCTTACTTTGGACTTGAACACACCTGCCAGAGACAGAAAAGCCTCCAAGTTAATGTCTCGGCCATTCTTCCTCCAATGTCTTCACTTTCTGATGATCCTTGTGACATGATGAGCCATGACAGCTGTCGCTGTTCCCAGGAGTCCTCTGTGTATCTGAACCAACTCCCTCTCTCCTAATGTTTCTGTGACACTGAGAACCACCTGGGATTCTTACTCTACATTTGGTCTGGAGAGCTTGCATGTCAAGAGTGAGCTGCCTTTTCACTTACGGACAGGGAATCAAATGCACTAAGTAGTTAACTAACATTAAAAAAGTCCCAAGTCAAGTCACTGAGAGGGGCGGGAAAACACAAGTTCGACTATCAACTGCTTGTTGAAACGCTCTAGTCTTTCTAGTAGCGCTCAGAGACCCATTTTGGTTGGAAAATGGAAATGAGAACCGTTAGGTGTTCCTACCTCCACTATTCTCTGTGACAACTGTTTTCCATCTTGTCTGGAAAAGACACGATCACCAGACATTTCTCCACATAGTAAGCAATGGCCAAGATTACATGGTGACTAAAGTTCTGGTACGGAGAATGTTGAAGAGAATGCACTGTCCCCACTCTATCATTAAAGCAGAGGTAACGTAACCAAGCAAACAGGGCCCATCCGTGTGGCACCTTGGTGAATGGCCCAACTATTAACACTGAAGAAGCAGGTTTTCGTTTATGACATTCCCACCTTGGGGGCCCTGGGAGCACTTATGCTCGGAGCCCTCCTTTCTCAGGAGACTCGGCACTTCCCTTGCTCCCCATTTCCTTATCTTAAGCTGGTTGCGCAAACAGTTCTCCAGTCTCTCTGGAGGGTACCGAAGTCGCCACCCTCATGAGCAGCCCTCTCCTTCAGGATCTGGGGTACGCTGTCGTCAGCCTCCACATAAAAGTCCAGGAAAGCATGTGTCATGTTACACTGGATCGTGGTGAAGTTCAGGAAAGGCACAAGTCCCAAGAGACCAGGTAAAGTTTGGGTCTGCAAGGCAGCAGGTCAGCGTCTTACAAGGAAGTCCCTGGTGATGCAGGGGTCAGCTAGAGCAGGCACGGTCAAAGCAGCAACACGTCTCCTTCCGCACTCCACCAGGCCGCATGGCTGGGCCCTGACTACAAACCACGTAGTTCCTGGCTTACTTCTTACCAGCCCAGGCCGCATGGCCGAACCCTGTGCTACAGACAGCGTGTCTCCTCCCTCACCACTACTCCCCAAAAGGCTGAGTCCCCTTATGGCTGCCCACCCTTCATTTAAATCCTAAAAGTCACCTTGTATCTTTCACCCTAAGGCCTGAGCACAGCCATTAGCATAGCTACCAGCCCCTCATTGTAATGTGAAGTACCTTAAATCCTATCATTGGTTCTCCCCCAGTCCCCAATTAAGGTTTGTGGAGCCTTGGGGGCCCCTCAGTCTATACCCCACTTCAATTCCCGTTTCAGACTTTGGACCCTTTATAATCTTATAAAGGACAATGGGTGAAGATCTTGTGATCTTCTGGAGCTACTTCCTGCTGGACATGGACGTTGTCCTACCTACCCCTGGGTCCAGGGATCCCTAACAGAGTGGGGGTCTGGAGCAGGAGGTGGCCTTCACACACAGGGAAGCACTTTGCAGAGTCCAGGTCAGTTGGCTGTCCCTGGGAAGTGACATGCTTGATGTCCAAAGGCAGAAGCTACTGGACAATTGGCATCCTTATATTCTCGAGGCAACGGATCTGGCAAGAAGGTTAGAGGGCACAATTAAAACCATAACCACTAAATGACAAAGGCAGGGACCAATTCTCTTCAATGTCCCGTATGTGGAAAAGAGTGGCTTCTCTGGAGGAAGGTGTGCAAGTTGTGTCACCTGTCCAAAGCCCCTTTGCCCACTACACTCAGCTCGGGCTGATGGAATACTTTTAGGAATTCCCCACCTTTCACACTTCCGGGCCCTTTCTGTACAAGCCATTAGGGCAGAAAAAGGAACCAGTTTTATAGTGAAGCCCACAGACTGCCCCACACTTCACCAACCCAACTACTTATTTCAGCCAAACCACCGAGTCTCAGCAGGTAGCGATGCCGATGGGCTTCTTAAGTGGGGCCTATGTTGTGTAACAATCACTCAGATAATGAGAGCAAAGGCTTAGGCACTATGAAAACAGAAGGAAGAACATACAGGTTAATTCACGTAACACAAACCAGCCTTTGAGTCTGCAAGACTGTCTTCTGGGAAGACATCCAGTTGCAAGGCCTTTGCTGGTATGACATTTAACAGTGACAATTTAACACATTCTTCTTGCCTGTAAATTGAGCATCTTTGATGATGTCATAAATCCAGTTTCAACTTCCAAACGCAAACAAACTTCGAAGACAGTTAGCTGCATTAGTCCAACCTCCAACACCAGGTATGGTGACTTTCCTTGAATCACGATTTGTCTCAAGATCACCCTCATTATCATTAAAGGGGCCGCATTAAGTCCAGTTTTAATTTTTTCCATTTATTTGCATAAACACAGTAAGAGCAACAACTGATCGCATATGATCTTTAAGTCTGGAACTTACACAAGGAGCCTTCAGACTGACTCTTTAGTCTGCCCTTCAGGGCACAGAAGTTGAGCCACACCCCTGCCATCTGGCCTCGCCTGTACCACCTGCTTCTCTCAAGTCCTTGAGGTTTCCACTGTTTCAAGGTTCCTCCTTGCCATCTTTTGGGAAAGCAACCTTCGTTCCTTCCCAGGAAAGACTGCCACGAATCACACAGCCATCCAAGGTACGAGGCTTTGTCTCATGGGTTTTTACTAGCTTCGAAAATCAATCCCAGTTCCTCAGGGCTTTCCGGTGACATCCAGAGCCCAGACACACCTCCTTCAGGCACGATATTCCAGTCAAAATTTTGGTTGACAAAACCACCATTAACAACTGGTCTTATTAGTTTTATGCAAAGAAGCCGTATGTCATCATTTATTCCTTCAAAGTGCCAAATTCTGGAGGAATCAGGTAATTAGAAAAATATAAAGTGTGAACGAAAATCCCATTTCCAGGTTTTACTCAAGTAAAGTGAAAGATTACGTTCACACAAAATGTTTCCAGTAGCTTTATTCACAATCGCCCAAATGTCCTTCAGTGGATGAATGGGTGAACTATGGTACGTCCATACCAGGGGAGACAACTCAGCACTAGGAAAAAAAAAAGCTACAGAACCAGCAATTTGAATGAATCTCAAAGGCATCATGCTAAGTGACAAAGCCAGATTCAAAATCTGACATATCACGTAATCATATTTATGCCATTTATATGACATTCCTGGAAAACTACAGGGACCAGCGATCCCCGTCCTGCCTCACGGGGTCTGTCCGTGCTCACAGGCTAAGCTCCTGCCTTTCCACGGCCGCCCTTCGGGCCCAGGGCCTCCTCTGCTGCTGGGCCCGTGTTCACCCCCCGTCCTGGGGTTTGCCTGTGCCGGGCTCCGCTTTGGGTCTGGCTAGTCCAGTGCCCTACGTCGCACTGCCCGTGCAGCCTGTAACCTGCTTCCTGAAGGAGTTGGGACTGTCGAGTGTAATTCTGGGGCGTGCTGATGGAGCACTGGAGGAGGGGGCAGAAGAAACTTACAGAGACTGCTGCGTACTCCTGCATTTTCTTAGCAAGTGAAAATAAACTTTAAATTTACAAAATATAAATCTTTTTGAAAGATCAGAAACGTAATCAAATTAACACTATCTCTTTTCTATTATAAAAATTTCCTGTTTTCCTGATGATTAGTGAAGAGAATTTCCGCTCACCTATGCCTTACTTTCATTTGATGGGACTTCTCTTCCTTCCCCAAGAGGATGATGTGGGCTTTTGAGTAATGGTCTTAAACCATCTTTTCTGATCACACAAAGAAGGGCCAATATTTGGTGGCCATCATGCCTGGTGTATGACACTAAAAGTGTAAGCATGTATAAGAACGCCATCGATGGGGCAGTGAGGATTCGTGGAACCCAGCCACCATCAGAAAGCATGGCGCCAACATCATGCCCCTCAAGAGCAGGCCCGACAGCTAGGAGGGCAGCTGGTGTCACCCTCGGCTGCTCAGAGGCAAGCTCTTTCTGAGCCTCAGAATGGCTTCACTGGGGACAGGTTCCTATTAAGTGTCAAAAGCCACAGATGATCTCACAGCACCTTTCCCAGGGAGTCTTTCCACACCTGTAAGGAGACCAGTGAAGGTGGCCAGACCTCAGCAGCTTCTGCTGGGCCTGCTGGCGCAAGCGCCCGACCTGAGCAGTTCGTCAAGGAGGGAACTGGTGGAAGACCGACCAAGGGCTGTGGATCTGCAATCTGTGTGAAGTAGGAGGCTATCTGTTTTGGTTTAAATAGCCCAGTAAGTAAAAGCAAAATGTTTTAGGCCTACTTTTATGCACTGCATCGTATCTGAAATTTAAAAGAGCTCTAGTTTTGGTGTAGACAAAATAAAATGGGTTAATAGGCAAAACCCTCAGTCGTGTTGGCTCCGGCCAGTCATTATATCCTGTAACTAGTACTTTACAAACTGTGAACCACTGGGCCCTGGGCCCCTGCAAATGCCTCAGCAGTCACTTTGGGATTTGAGGAAGAGTCCGGGAGGGCAGGGAAGGAATCTCTTCAAATGGAAATGCTCTGCTTTTATCTGCTCATGAAACAATTTTAAGAAGCATTATAGTTATAAAAATTGACATATTAGAATTCTATATAAGATTTCACTTAATCAGAGAGTTTCGGTGCTTAAAATTTTGGGGGGGAAATCTATATCCTAAACAAATAATATTGTTGATTTTCTTGAGCTGCTTGTGAGGAAACACTTTCATTTGAGATGAAAAGATGCATTTTCCATCACCTTGAGAATGACACTATTTCTCTGAGCCTGAACTGTCTTCTACCTACGAGTGGGGGAACAGACTGTCCCTCAAAACAGGCATACCAAGGCAATGTTGTGGGTGGTCCCAGACCACCGCAATAAAGGGGGGTCACACAAGTTTTTTGGCTTCCTAGTGCATGTAAGTTATGTTCAAACTACACTAAAGTCTATTAAGTGTGTAATGACATTATATTTAAAGAAAGAAATGTACAGACCTTAATTTAAACTACTTTGTTGCTAAAAAATGCTCATCATCTGAGCCTTCAGTGACTCATAACCTTTTTGCTGAGGGAAGGTCCTGCCTTGACGCCAATGGCTGCTGACGGATTGCGGGGGGGGGAGGCGGTGCCAGAAGGCTGGGGCGCTGGTGGCAATTTCTTAAAGACAGACAGTAGTGAAATTTGCCGCATCAATGGATCCTTCTTTCCACAAGGGATTTCTCTGTGGCATGCAAATCTGTGTGATGGCATTTACCCACAGAACTTCTTTCAAAATTGGAGTCAATTCTCTCAAACTCTAGATGGCATCTTCTTCCAATCTAAGAATGTTTCATCTTGTAACTCTGTTGTTTGGTGCAGCTACCGTCGTTAATTATCTCAGCTGATCTTCTGGGTGACTTTCCGCAGCTTCTACCCCAGCACTTGGTGTTTCACTTTGAACCTGGTTTTATGGAGGCTGTTTTCCTTAAGCCTCAGGGGCCGCCCCCAGCCAGCTTCAGGCTTTTCTTCTGCAGCTTCCTCACTCCCCCAGCCTTCACAGACTCGAGGGGAGGTAGGGCCTGGCTCTGGATTAGGTTTTGGTGTAAGCCCGCAGGACTGTCCAACCTGCGGCCCATGGGCCGCATGGAGCCCAGGATGGCGGTGAGTGCAGTCCAACACAAAATTGTCAATTTACTTAAAACGCTGAGATTTTTTTGTGATTACCCGTCGCAATGTATTTAATGTGTGGCCCAAGACAACTCTTCTTCCAGTGTGGTGCAGAGACGCCAAAAGGTCAGCCACCCCTGGAAGGGACTGGTGTGGCTGGGTTGATCCTCTATCTAGCCCACTAAAGCGTTCTCCGTATCGGCTGTAAGGCTGTTTCTTTTTCTTATTCACGTGTTGACAGGAACAGCTCTTTTAATTTCCTTCATGAACATTTCCTCTGCATTCACAACTTGGCCAACAGTTTGGTGCAAGAGGTCCACCTAGCTTTTGGCATATCTTGGCTTTCGACATGCTTTCCTCACTAAGCGCAATCATTGCTAGCTTTTGATTTAAACTGAGACATGGGTGTCTCTTCCTAGCATTTGAACACTTAGAGGCCACTGTAGGGCTATTAACTGGCCTAATTTCAATACTGTTGGTCTCAGGGAATAGGGAAGATTGCGGGGAACAGGTGGTCAGTGGAACGGTCAGAACACACACATTTATCAAGTAAGTTCACCGTCTTACACGGGTATGGTTCCTGGCACCCGGAACCAATTACAATACTAACGCCAAAGATCCCTGATCACAGATCACCCTAACAAATGTAACAATAATGAGTTTGAAACATTGCAAAAATTACCAAAATGTGACACAGTGACACAAAGTTACCAAATGCTGTTGAAAAAATGTCCTGATAGGCTTATCTGACACAGGGTGGCCACAATCTTCAATTTGTAAAAGTGCAATAAAATGGGGTGTCTGTAAAGGACAATGACAGAGCCGGGAGCCGGGCACATGCTGGGTCTGTGTCCACACACAGGTATCCTGAATGGGCCCGGTGCACGTCGCTGCACTAGCTGACCTCTCCCTAAACCTCCATCCAAATAGGGCAAAGTTATTTCTGAGCTTTGGAACGTTGTGCTTCTCTTGTTGGCATACTGATGCCAGCTGTTCATTTGCTAACATTGTTCTTCTGACAGAGTTTGGCTTTGGTGTGCTCACTGGGAGGGCAGCCCAGCCGGCCAATGGCTGATGAGTGAGTCAGTTTTCTGAACAGAAATTGAAGCTGAGAAAACTAACTGGGGTAGACTGGTGACATAGGTTTGTCGAGTACAAGCAGTACGGCTACCTACAGGGTCCAGCAGAAGCCCTGCTTGAGTGTGGCTGGTAGGGTAATAATATGGGTGTAATAATTTATAGTTTTATTTTGAACATTTCACCTAAAATGTTATTTGGTGTGTTTGAGTGTGATGTTACTATGTTACAGAATGACATGCTTATGATTTCGTAATAAAAGATTTTATAATAAAAGAGGGGCGTTATTTGTGCCAGACCCCCTGTATAATACCTGATTAAAAGACTGAATGACAAGAAGAGGTCTTTAACGATAAGAGGTTAAAAACTCCCCAAGTGTAGCTGAAGTCAAAATGGAAAGTGGATGGAAAACCACCTTCAACTGACACCTTCCCAGAACGTACTTGGGCTAAAGGGCAGAGGGCAGACGAGCCGGGGTGACAAAGGGCTACAGAGACATGGGAGCAGAGGTGCGCTTAGAGTGACAAGAGAGAGAGGGGCCAAGGAGGGGTCAGCTCAACCCAAAGAACAGTGGGGAGTGGGAGGGCACATGGTTCAGAGGGACAGGAGGACCAGGGACAGGGGAGGCTGGGTGACAGCAGCAATGACCTTCCCAGCAGGCTGGGGGGGCAGTCGGAAAGGGGTCAATGAGGGGAATAACAAAAGAGAGGGAGGGAATATCTCTGCACAACCTGCCTGGGCGGCTGCTCTCCCACCTGCGGCAGCACAGCTGGGAGCTTGCTGTGGGGGACAGTCACCACTGGAACGGGGCGGAAGGTGAAGGCGGCCACACGGGGCTGAACCCAGGATAATGCAAGGTCAGGAGGTCCGGACTGGTGACTCAAGGTCTGGAGGTCCGGACTGGAGACTTGGCATCAAGAGGAAGGCACCGAAAAATCCTACCACCCTGCCAAAATCTAGAGCCTACCGGGGTCAAGAGTGCCTGTGACATGCTGAGACTTGTCCGGAGGCTGCAGCGTCTAGAGGCAGACACACCCACAGTGGTCAAGCAGGCTTCACCAGTGCGGAGGCCAATGACAAATCTGCCGCACCAAACACCACATGGAGAGCTGCCTGAATAACTTTATTGCATCCCAGTTTTCCAGCAGGCTTGGGCAACTCTCAAAATACCTCTCCTGCAGTACATAATGGCTGGGGGTGATTTAGGAGACAAGCCTCTTCGGGAGTACTGAATCATGAGTGAGAAGAGAGGCCCACTTCAAGATTAGATGACCGTGTTTTTTAAGATTCACACCTCCCACAAAATGAGATCCCTCCCAGGGCAAAGATCTGTAGTTTTTTTTTTTAATAAGTTTATTGATTTTAGACAGAGAGGAAGGTAGAAAGAGAGAGAAACAGCGATGTTGAGAGAGAAACATTGATTGGTTGCTTCCCACTCGTGCCCTAATTGGCGATAGAACCTGTAATCTAGGTATCTGTAACCTAGGTATGTGATTCCTGACCAGGAATTGAACCCAACTTTTTGGTGCATGGGATGAAGCTTCAACCAACTGAGCCACGCAGCCAGGGCTCAAAGGTCTGTATTTTTTATACCCTAAGTCCTTGCCACAGCATTCACCATAATTAACCACTTATGTATCAAGAATCCAGTAATACAAAGTAAAATAGTTAGGTTTTAAAAAAAAATACCATCCTAGCTTTACAAGTTTTCTTCATAATAATGAACTGCTGGATATGAGATTTTTCCTTTTCAATATTTTTAACAGGAAATTACATGTAAGCCAAATAGGACAAACACAAACGGAAATCTTTTATCATTGTAACCTGGCTGTGCTGCGTAGTAAGTCTCTTATTTAGGTTTTTCACAACTATCATATTTTTCACAACTATCATATAATATTTAAGTGTCATTTTCATAAGTATGTGTACCAGGATTAAAGAATATAAAACATTCTGAATTTATAAAAACAAATGAGTTATATTTACATTACAAAAAGCATTTCTTACAGTTCTTTTAACTAATAAACTCCTCTGGCACAATGAAAATACAACATAAATTTACAATGTATTTGAGTCGAACTTTTCGGTCCAGAACACATCCACTGCACCAAGCAAATAAGAACACCACGAAACCAACACCACACTCGGCTTTCAGTGCCAAAAATGCTGCTTGTCTGTCTGCTCTCCTCGGTCACCATGAAGCAACATCCAAAAATCTGTCAAGCGTCTGATAAGCCCTGACTCTGCCATTTGTAGGGTCTACCAACAACTTCATTAACACTGGGGCAGACAGACCAATTATGAGTGTGAAAAGACATAATGGAAAAGCTTAATGGTATCTCTACCACCTACCATTTGAATCAGAACCTATAAAAAATGTCTCTTAAAAATAATATATTTATTTTCCAATTACAGTAGACATGCAATATTACATTAGTTTCCAGTGTACAACACAGTGATTAGACATTTACATACCTAACAAGGTGATCACCCAGGTAAGTCTAGTACCCACCCGGCACCATACATAGTTATTACAATATTATGGAGACTATATTCCCTGTGTTGTATTTTGCATCCCCACAACTACCTTTATAACTGGCAATTTGTTCTTTATAACAAATGTTTTAAAACACTATCTCATTTAATCCTCACAACAAACACTCTGAGTGGGTATCATCTCTAGCTACAGATGAGAATTAAGACCCAGAGAAGACGTCTACAGAGAGTCCTGGACTTTGGAATAAAAGAACATAATTTCAAATATTTGCTCTTATCAACAAATTCTCTCAGCACCCCCTCCCCAACCAGAGAGTAAGGGGGAAATGCCGCCTCTTCCGCTCGTGGGAGTGTTAAAGCGCTGTGGGCGCTCAGCCGTTAGTGACTGAGTCTCCCGATGCTGTTGGGAGGCAGAGAAAACTCAGATCTCGAAACTCAATTAAAGCACTGCCCCCCTCAACGAAGCCCAGAAGCCCTCTTTCCCCCTAAATGACCATCCCTTGCTTTGTACCCTTACGAACTATATGCGCACTTGATTACCTTTTGTTTTCCGTATCTACTTATCTTTTTCTCTACTGACGTGTATGCCTCATGAGATCAGAAGACAGGGGTTGAATGAATTTGTTTTAAGTTACAATAGAAAAAAGGATGACACTCATGAAGATGTGATAAGGAAAGGTATCCAAGACAAAGAAACATTGTTAAGCAAAGAGAACAAGTTGCGTGTGTGAGTGTGTGTGTATGTGTGCACCTGTTATTCATAAGAAATGTCTAGAATAGTACGCAAACTTCAGTGGATACACTCAAGGACAGAAAAGAAAGTTGGAAAGAGGAGGAAAGGCTTAACTCTTCACTTCCAGCTTCCTGTAAAATGTTAATTTGGTACACATTATATTTACATTTTTAAAACTTATTCAATTGTGATTTTTTTAAAAAATCCATCATTTTGTCAATGGGCATCTTTTTCTAGGAAGAAATCCAAATGTCAACATTAAACCCAAGTATAACTTAGGTTCTCTGGTGACAAACAGAAGCAAAGCCATTTCCAAATGCTTCTACAACTAAGATACTCTAAACCACAGTAACAAAATCATCACATTTTCTGAGCAGAAGTCGTAACAGTTTTTTTAACTGAAATATTACAGTGCTATTTATAGCACTCAGGAAATTAATACCTATTTTAATGTTAAAAATTCCTCCATTATACACAAAAACGGCCACTCTTAGGAAGGAGGTACAACAGTGTTGGATGGACACGCTTTGAAATCTGACTGACCGGCACTGAAACCCAGACAGTCATTAGTTGGATGATCTCGGGCAAATTCCTCAGCCCGTGTAGGCCTCAGGTTCCTCCTAAGTAAGATGATGCTGCCTGGCTGACAAAGCCCCACACTAGTGTTTGCCAAGTCCTCAGCAGGGCATAAGGCTGTTTTATATGGTTATGTAGACAAACACGTTTCACTTCAATAACAATCACTTATGACCAAAGGATCGGGCCAACACAGGTGGCAGCCGCCTCAAGCAAACCATGAGAATTACAGGCCCAGTGCCTGCCACCCATGAGTCAAGTCCTTAGCAAGCGAATTTTTACCAGTGCTGTTTAGATGTACAGAGAAAACTGAAAACCCCTGTTCACTGTTCCACCTGCAGCCAGCTCTGACGGAGGGTGGGAAAGGGAGGCCACCACTCGCACAACCATGGTGCAAACTACACCCGAAACGCGCACTAGCCAAGGGCACTGAGACCTCATCATGTGACTGGCTTGCCAAGGTCCTAAGAACTGGAGCCTACGAAGCAGGTATGACAGTGCTTGTCACCAACTCCACCTCTCCTGAACCACGGATCATGGAGTCTCATGCATGAGGCACAGGCACATATGTCTAGGTGTGTATTTTTGTCACCTGATTGGATTTATCAGTTTGACAACTTTTTGGAGGCGGGTCTTAAAAAAATAGCACCCACTGGTGTGGGGCTGAGTCACTTGAGAGACCCAGAGCTGCTGACCTACAGGCAGTTCACCAACCCAGCAACAAAGCAGCAGGCATTTGGGTGCAGGGGCCCTGAAATGTCCCCATTGTAGAGCTCATCTGAGCCATCGCTGCATCCCCATCCCCAGGCAGCAAACCACCACAGTGAGTGTGACGCCACTCTGTGCTGTCTCTCCAACGGCGTCCGCCCCTGCGGCCATGGTAAAGCAGGAGCAGATCCTGTTCTGTGACCCTCCCACCCACCTCAATCTCAAAGGCCCCTTCACAGATATAGTGACTACAAATCTTAAGTTGTGAAATCCATCGGACAGAAGAGCATGCTTCAAAGTGAAGACTACAGCAGCTCTTCGGTACTACGTGAGGCCCAGCAGTGGAATTACTGACCCAGGGTCATCTATGACTGTTTCAGTGATACTACGGCCTTTTAACTATGATCCCAATGAAAAGAGTAAACACAAGTTTATGGTACAGACAATTTTTGTTCCACCAAACAGTTCAGATGTGAAAGCTGTGTGGAAAGAAGCAAAACCCGATGAATTAATGGATTCTAAACTGCGATGTTTTTGAAATGCCCAATGAAAATTATAAATTGAATGATACGGAATCTAGCAGAGCTGTTGCGCCAAATGCATCTAAACGAGACGGGCCCATGCCAAAACCACACAGCATTTCACTCAATGATACTAAAACAAGGAAACTCACGAAGAGTGTAAAAGACTTCAGGGAGCAATAAGGAAGCTATCAGAAGAAAATCGACACCTGAGTGATGAAGGCCTAAGGCTCAGAAAGGTAGCACACTCAGATAAACCTGGCTCAACCTCAATTGTGTCCTTCAGAGATAATATCGCAGGTCCTCTTCCTTCACTTCTTGTTGGAATTGCAGCCATTTTCACTGGATTCTTTCTAGGGAAATTAATCTCATAGAGTGAAGCATGCAGAGTGCTATTTCTTTTATTTTCTCTTGACCAGAAAAAGGTTTGTTTACCTTCCACTTCATTGGTAGCGTGGCCCACAGTGACCATTGTGTGTGTGTGTGTGTGTGTACAGCGTCATACAGGCTTTGCCTTTAATGATCTCTTACGGTTAGAAAACACAAACACATAAAACCTGTTCCGCTACTGGACAAATTGTATGTTACCAGGTCAACACTAGCAGATATCAGTTGCACATTCAGTCCTTTATGAAATTCAAAAATAAAGAATTGTTCTTTCTTTGTGGTTTTAATAAGAGTTCATTTTCTTATCCCTTGTGAGGTAGTTGTTGACGGTTTTTCATCCTTACAATCCTGTCTCATGGTATTTAACATAAAAAAAAAACCTGTTAACAGATTCTTGCTCAATTAAAAAAAAATAGCACCAGCAACTTAGAAGGTTATACTGGTTTTTCTTTTACAATTGTTGTACAAGCTCTCCTTTAAAATGCATTTAGTGTAATTGACTGAAAATTGAGAAACACTGCCATAAGCCAGTAATTGCAGATTCTGGTCCTCATAACGACACCAAAAATGGTGCACTGGGTGAGCACAGCTGATGCCACCTTCAACTCTGCCACCCACAGGAGCGGTCCCAGCCGTGTAAGACTTTCAGCTGGGTCAACTTCACACTTCCATTTTCTTGCATCTTTTCTAAGTGTGCTTTTTATTACCCGTACCATATTTTAAACCACAGAAAACATCTCAGTATCTGGAGTAACATCTCTGAGTGGAATGTGCTAATTTGTTAGTTAAATATTAAGTATTAAAGCGAAATGTACATAGTCTACTGTCGCTGCAGTCATCAATTCTTATTTTGATATTTCCACGCTATGGGAAAGTTATGCGAATACAAAGTAGAGGAGAAATTGTCACCCGCATTCACTGCTGGTGGAGTGTAAAGCAGTACAAGTGCTTTGGAAAAGGTTGGGGGGGGTCTTCGAAAAGTTAAACATAAAGTTCCCGTGTCACCCAGCAATTCTCTTCCTTGGTATCTATCCAAGACAAATGAAAATGAATGTTCACACAAAAACTTGTACTAGAATGTTCGCAGCAGCACGGTCCACAACAGCCAAAAAGTGAAAACAACCCGAACGTCCATGAGCAGGTGAATCGATAAATAAAATGTGGTGTACCCACACAATGGAATATTATTCATCCATAAAAAGGAATGAGGCGCTGATACATGCTAGAACATGTATAAACACTGAAAACAATTATACTCAGTGAAAGAAGCCAGACACAAAGGCCACACATTGCAGGATTCCATTTATATGAAATGTCCAGAAGAGGCAAATCCATAGAGACAGGAAGTAATGAACACATCTGCGACTGCCAGTGGCTGACTGGGAGGGGGAATGATGAGTGACTGCTAAATGGTTTCTTTTGGGGTGATGGAAATGTTCTAAAATTAGATGGTAATGATGGTTGCACAACTCCGTGAATATGCTAAAACCACTGAGCTCTATACTTTAAAAGGGTAAATTTTATGGTATTTGAATTGGATCTCAATAAAGATGTTATTTTAAAAAGAATACAAAGTAAACCCATATGGCTTTCAATTGGAGTCACCAATTAATATGTTGTTACATTTGCTTTCTCTTTTCTTGTCATATGTGGGAGTGTGCATGTGCGTCACACACACAATTTACGGTTGGACCATTTAAAATTTAGTAATTGTGACACTTTTATATACTTCAGTATACTCTGGAATCAAAATGAATGTCATACTGAGGAAATTTAATACCAATACAAAACTATTACTTAATATATAGTCCTTATTCAAATTTATCATAAATTTCCATTGTATTTGGCAATCATATCCCTTCAGTCTCTTAATCTAGAAAAATTCCTTTTTTTCGTGTCATTGACATTTTTGAAGGATCCAGGCCAATTATTTCACAGAATGTTCCTAATTTCGGAGATGCCCAATTGTTTCCTCATGCACTGGCTTATGTTACATTTTGGCAGGAATACTGCACAGGTGAGCTGTGTCCTCTTTAGTGCATCCTGCCAGAACCCTCTATTGTGACACCAGAATATATGTCAGTCTCATTGGTGCTAAGCTAAGGTGATGTTTACTGTTGGTTGGTCTTGGTCAGTGTGCGAACAACCAGATTCTTCCATTATACAGGCAGCTTATTCCCTCTGCATGCAGGGTGACCATCTGAGTCTCTGTAAATATCAGATGTCCCCAACAACCTTGTACCCAAAGCTTTTAGCTTCCATTCATGATCTTTGCCTGGTATTCTATTCCTTTTGAGACCTAGCTGCAGTCATGTGACTCATCACCACCTTACAATTTTAATTTTAGTCCACCGAGTGTGAGAGCAACTGTGATTTCAACACTGGCTGCACACTGAAATCGCTGGTCTCCTTGGGGTGGGACCTGGGCAATCACATTTTCAAATTCCCCAGGGTGCCTGTTTCGGACGAAGAGGAAGCGCTGACATTCTCCAGGCTGGAATTAGGGAACCTTGCAACAGTTTCATTTTGCAAATAAGGAAACTGAGGCCCAAGGGGGTTAAGCGGCTAGTGGCACAAAAATTGTTGATAGCATGGTTTAGATTTTTTTGGACGTGCATCTTAATATGCTACTCCTCCTGCATGTTATTCAAAAAATAAAACCGGAAAAATGAGTAACTTTTGTATGGTGTTAGAGCTGACTACAGCCTTAAGTGCGTATTTCCGTTTTGAAGGTGAATTCTACCTTCCGTTCATTACATCTTTACAGTCACCTTAGGAGTCGGGGAACGGGTCGCTCGGTCATCAAGCTCCTCCGTCCTCAGTGCTGCACACTGCGGCAGCTCAAGCCCGGAACCCAAGGCGGAGCCGAATGTTCAACGAGCCAAGCCGTTGGTGCTGCAGCCCCGGAGCCGGCCCCTCGGCCCCGCACACCCCCTGGACACGTCGGCGACTCCTTCGTGGGCGGGGGGGGGCTCACGGTGAGGCAGCCTGCCCCGCCCCGGAGGCACCTGACGGGGGGGGGTCACCTGGCGGCACGCCCCAGCCCCGCCCTGGGACACCAGATGTGCGTGGGATCGTGGAAATGGCAAAATCTGCAGGCCCGCCCACCCCACTTACCCCGGCGTGGTAAACCTTGTTCGCTCTTTTAATCTTAATGTCCAGAGAGGTCCCCATCTCCAGAACTCCGCTGCAGGCGCCACTTCCTGCCACACGTGACCAGAGAAGAAAGAGGGATGATCTGCCCCTCCGGCACAGGCCCCGCCCCTTTCTCTCTCCGCCGGCAGTTGCGTCACGTGATCTCGGGTCCCACTCCGGATCGACTCCCCCGCCTTCCTTTTCCCGGCGCAGGGGCGGACCGAGGTACTATCGCTCTTCGTCACGCCCCTGCCGGGCGTGGAGGGCGGGACCAACCTAGCCCCACCCCTTCCGTAAAAACAGTCCTAACGCCGGAAATGCCCTCCTTCTCGCCCGTTTGCTACAGGGAGGGGTAAGTCGGCTCTCCCGGCGTGCGCCGCGGCGGGGGCGGTGCCGGAGATGGGTCGCGGGCTTAGCCAGCGCGGGGCTGCCGAGGTTCCCGTCAGGCTGTGCGGCGCAGAGGCGCTGCGCTAGTGAGTTGGTTTTGAGGTAGTGGTAACGAGGCACTGCGTTCCTCCCCCGTCTCCTTCCTCTCGTTATCGCCGACTCTCCCCTACTTCCCCCAGGGGGTTCTGAGGACTCGCGCTCCTGAGTCCGGCCAGTGGCCCCGCACTCGAGGCCTGCCGAGTGCTGACTGGTGGCTTGCTCGGCTGCCTCGACCCCCCCACCACAGGCCGGGGGCCAAGGTCTCCGGGAGCGTAGGTGACTTCGTCCCCCCTCCGAGCCGCGGTGCGGGGTCACCAGGCGCGGGGGCTTGTGGGTACTTCCCCTGCGAGCGCCTGGGAACGGGGTGTTGAATATTCATATTCATGGGCAGAATGCGGGAAGGCGCGGCTTGCAGGCCCTGGGTCGCATCAGTGCGCGGAAATGAAAATCTCAAAGCCGAGCAGCCCAGACCGCTTCGTCTCCTTTTTATTCCCAGCCAGAGCTGAGTGAACGAGATGCAAGTCATACATTGTCTTGGGGGGAGAACCACCTCCGGGTATGGCAGCAATACACTGTTAGGCAACATACAATGTGTATGGAAATAAAAACCCTTGTAAATGTTTTAAACAAGGACATCTCCAATAAGCAGAGAAGTAAAATTAAGTACTTTTGATTTCTCTAAATTTCTTGATGCCGATAGGTGTTTTTTAAACACTATTTCTAGAATTACTTAAATTTTCTGTAAAACGATGTCATGAAGTAGTATCGCGAGTGCCTCCCTCTCGAGAATGTAAGGTATTTAATAGGACAGCAGTGACGGTGCAGTTGCTTTTGAAGATTGTTACATGTGGTATTTCCCAGATAGTTAGTTGTCAGTTTTCTGCTCCTCTCTGCCCTAGGGCTTCCGTCTCTGTCTTGGATATCTTCCTGGCAACTCCAACTCAGCAATTCTAAAACAATTCATTAGGGACTTAATAATCACAGTCTAGCCTATTTGAAATTCAAGAAGTGGATCCCTCTCCGCCAGTCTCCCCCATCATTTCCAACCGGTAAAATATCAATCTTAGTAGACAATGCAGGGAAACAGGAAAAGAAACGCAAAGATCCACATCCTAGCCATTTGCTTCAGCAAGCCTACTTAGCTTACAACAGAACATTACTTGTTCCTCGAGGGCAGGTGTGCCATGTTTTACTCATCTCTGTAGGCTGTGCACAGTCTTTATGGAATACTGGTGCAGTGCAAAGAGCTTTAGTTCCAGCAGTTACCAGTGTAATCAGTTTGTTGAGCCATCTCATTGTGATGGCTGCCAAAAATAAAAGACTGTTTTTCTCCAATCACTGCTGTTTTCCATCCCTTAACTACAGCTTAGGTGATACTGTAACTTTTTGGTCAATTTCAGTTACTAAAAATCAAAGTGTGTTCAAGTGTCAGTCTCATGGCTTGGGTGGGACTAGAGATCCTTAGTGAGGGTGGGAAGGTTCTCAGACACCTTTTGTTTTCTTCAAGGCCTGGCTTCGGTATTGAGGCAGTACCAAAACTCTCTGATACCTGCTTCTCCACATAACTGTCCCTTGTTTGCAGTTGCTCTCATAGGGCACACACAAGAAGGTCTGCTGGTCCTTTCCATGCATTTTTCGGGAGATCCATACCCAGCTAGATCTTTTCTATCACCCCACTGCTAGCACCCAGCAGTCTCCTTGGTGAAGGTCCAGCAAGACCATTTGTCTTCCACAGAGTCCACCTGACAAATGAGAAATGCACACCCTTGCCACATAAAAGGGCTGGACTGGAGGATGCCCCATGGCATCTCCTCTCCGCCCTGCCATCTGTCTTTAAATCTTCTTGCTCCCTCCTGAAGTACGGACAGGAATAAATCAGCAAGAATGCTGACTAGACAGATCTGCAAGTAAGGAATGGAACACCAGCCTCCCTTTCCAGCAAGTCCCACTGATAGCAAGGAGAGATTATTCTACAGCCTCCGCCATCACCTCCCATCAGAAACACTGTACTCTCCGCAAGGCCAACTGCCTCCTTTCATTTGTACAGACTGAAAAGGAGAGGACTGGGGAAATATTTGGTGGAAGCAGAGATCTGTCGTATTAAGCCCCAGGGAAAGTGTCACTTGTGGGCATCTTTCATGAGAAGACGGGGCACTGTATCTGCTGTGTTCAGCTCTGAGCCCACTGCTCATTCTGGGGTAATAGGAAAGACCCCACTACACATCTTTTGGTGGATACTGTGATACTCTCCCCAGACCTCCATTTCAGGGCTGAAAAGCATATTTCTGAGCTGCTCAGAATTTGGTCTCAACAGCATTCAGCTAAGTCACCCTTCAAAAATTTGCCCTCACCTGAAGATAACTGCTTTGTTCCAAGTCATGGTCCCCTCTAGAGGGGCAGGCCACATCAAATGAGTAGTCAACTTAAAGACCTCGCCTCCTCACCCCAGTTTGGGAAAACTCTGAAGGACAATTCCAGCTCCGAAGCTCCCTGTGTTAGTATCTGTTGTACCTAACAAGTCACCCCAACAATTAGCAGTCGAAAACAAGAAACATTTATCATCTCCTGGTGTCTGTGTGTCAGGAAATTAGTTGTGGCTTCCCTGGAGTCCTGGCTCCCGGCCTTGGGTTGTTATGGTCAAGATATCAGAACCCCAGGCATGAGAAGGCTTGGCTGGGGCTGTGGGATCCACTTCCAAGATGGCTGCTGGCTGGAGGCCTGAGCTCCTCACTCTGCCCGACTCTCCACAGGCTGCTCGCAAGTCCGCACAGCCTGGCAGCTATCTTCTCCTAGCCCAGGCGAGCCCAGAGGGAGAGCAGCAAGGAGCGGCAGTACCCTGAGTAGCCCAGGCTCGGACTTCTCACATCCACTTTTCGTTCGTTTATTAGAAGGGAGTCACTAAAGGCAGGCCACACTCAAGGCACGCGGAATTTGGCTTTACCTTCGGAGGGGAGCGTCAAAACCTGTGGATGTATGTTTGATCCACTCTGCTCCCATCAGATGGGGAGCGTTTGTTGTGAGTGCATCACAGTTCCACCTTTCCTTCTGCCCACCCTAATCCAGCCTCCTTTGCCCCGCCCCCACACACCTGTTGATGCGGAAGCACCCCTAATATACTTCCTAAACCTGGATCTCTCTCTCAGAGCCTGGCAACCTGACCTGCAACGATCCCGTCTCACCAGCTTCCTGACTTACCTTCTCTCAGCCTCAGTTTCCCTCATCTGTAAAACGATCATAGAATACCTCCATTACAGGGAAGTTGACGAGATTCCTAACAGCTCACGTATTTATTATCTGCTTGCTGTGGCCCAGGCCCTGTTCTACGCACCATAAATGTTTTGAGTTATACCATCCTCACGGGTCTTAGAACTGCTGTTTCCTTACCTTACAAAAGGAGAAAAACCGAGGCACAGAAAGATTAACATACTCGTCCAAGGCCATGTTAACAGCCAAGTGGCAGCCACCCCTTTTGGTTCCAGAGCTCACGCGTGCAGTCAGCAATCACTGCGCTGCGTGTGCGTGCACGACAAACACCTCGGCTCACTGCAGGGGCCACAGGGTCTGAATGAAAAGACTGGGCAAAGGACCACAGATCAAGATGTGAAAATCAAGCAGGGGTGCAATGTTTCAATCAAAGGTGATTTTTAAAAAAGGATCGGGGTCATATCATCAACTGATAGTGAACACACTATATAAAACCATAGCAGAATAGCAGAGTGTATTAGTGTCCTAGGGCTGCCTAAGAAAGTAGCACAAACTGGGCAGCTTAAAGCAACAAAGTATTCTCTCACAGTTTTGGGGAACAAGTCTGAAAATAGGGTGTTAGCGGGGTGGTTTTTTAGAAAAGCTGAGACAGAACATTCTGTTTCAGCCCTGCATGGCCTGTCCATGGCCGTGCCACCATCTTCTCCCCATCTCTTTACACTGTCTTTTCGTTTTAGAGGTGGAGTAGGGGAGGAGGGAGAAGGAGAGGGAGAGAAACCTCAAGGTGAGGGAGAAACATCAACCCGTTGCCTCTGGCACACGCCCTGACCGAGGACCTAATGCGCAACCCAGGCTTGTGCCTTGACTGGGAATAGAACCCGGCGTGGAACATGGCCCCACCGAGCCTCAACCGTCAGAGCCCCACCATCTTTTTATGTGTCTTCATCTTCACACAGCCCTCTCCCCATGTGTGTGTCTGCTTCCAAGTTTTCCCTTTTTGTAAAGACATCAGTCCTGTTTATTGGGTTGGCCAAAGAGTCCATTTAGTTTTTTCTGTAAAGTAAAAGACACACTTTTCACTTTCACCAATAACTTTATTGATCTGGATATTTTGAGGATATTGGCTGTCTCCCACTGTTGGCTTCTAGTGGGTAGAGGCCAGGGGTGCTGCTAAACATCTCCCAATGCCTGACAGCCCCACAGCAAAGAATTATTTGGCCAAAATTTCAGCAGTACCGAGAAACTTTGCACACCACTTTTGATGCTTTCAATCAGCCTCAGCACCATCTCCACACACTGCACAAATCTTTTTTTTTTTTTTTGCATTTCTGTTTCATTTTTACCTTACTTGAAATAATAAAGTATAATACACCAAAAATGTTGTGTATTTTCTTCCATTTTCAATATTAAAATGGCTGTACAAAAATTCACCAATTTTGATAAGTTTTTTAAAAATGCACAATGATATGACAACGGTCACAATTTAACAAAATTGTTTTGAATGAAGGCAAAGACAGCTAAGCACTACTAGAGCCATCGTACAGAAAAAACTAAACGAACTTTTTAGCCAGCACAATATTGGGGCCATGCTGATGATCTCATTTTAACTTGGTTACCTCTGTCAAGACTCTATTTCCAATGTCACATTTTTTCTTTGTCACATTCTGAGGTGTTGGGATTAGAACTTCGACATATGATTTTGACCATGACATTACATTAAACCAGTAACATATAGCAACAAAATATATACAACAAAAATATTTGGACTTATAAAAATACAGCTACAGTTAGAAAATTTTAACACAGCACAATCTATCAGAGATTGAGCAGATAAAAAAATACACAGAATTTTGACAAAATGATTAAGAGGTACAATTAAGAAATAAAATGGAATCACAGGAAATTCACCTTTTCAAGTGCCAGTGATGCATTTATAAACATTCACTGCACACCAGGCCACAAAGAAAATCTCATGTTCAATTAGCTGAGTACAATATGGACACTGTAACCACCAAAAATGTTAAGTACTTGGAAACTGTTAAGGCATACTTTTCTAAATACATTAGGTCCAGGACCAAATAAAAATGCAATAACCAACTCAAAATAACATTGTGAATGCTTCCTGCAAAACATGGGAAACAAGCAAAGGAAGAGTCCTTTGAAAAGTTATTGGAAAAAGAGTTTGAAAATTTTGCCAGAGGGCAATGATATATCTGGGATTTGCTTTAAAGTAACTCCAGGAGGAGGAGAAGCAAGAAGTGGAGGTGGAGGAGCCATGGTTGGGGCAAGGCAATAGGCAGAACAGATGTTTGAGCTGGGTGACAGGGCATGGGGCTTTCTTGTGTTATCTCTCTGCTTTGGATGGATGGATGTTTGAATTCCATGATAGGAGAGAAGATACGCAGTAGGTTTAGAAGGTCCAGCAAGAGTGCGTTCCTGGCCGCGTCAGGAATGGGGACCCCACCCCCTCTCGTGTGATGTGGCCTGTGGGAAGGCAGGAGTAGGCTCCAACTGGGACTCGGTCCAGGTACATGGCGTTTTTGGTCCCCCATGCCTCCCCCCATCCCAGGCAGGATGCTTCAGGAAGAGGGAAATGGGGAGGCAGCAGGGAGTATAAAATACTGTCAGCTGAGTTCCAGCTGAATAGGAAGATGGATTTTTCCCCCCACCCTTGGTAGAAATGGTTGCTGGAGAGCTAAATTGGGTTAATTTATGGACAGATGAAGACTGTTACTTCTTTGGCCATTTATGTGTTGTGTCTGTAAATTTTAAAACAGCTACATATACAAAAATCAATAGGCATTTCTATTTAAGAGCAATAACCAGTTAGAAAATAAAATGAAAATAGGGATTGTATTCTCAATAGCAATAAAAATATAAAATACTTGGAGTAATTTGAATTTAATATATGTTTGAGTTACATGAATGAAGCTATAAGGCTGAATTAAGAAATATTAAATATGAAAATGGAGATATGTACCATATTTTAAAAATGGAAATCTAGATACTTTTAAGTGCCTTATCAAATTAATTTTTAGGCTTAATTAATTCATTTCAATATAATTTTTAATAGGGACATTTAATGAAATTATGTTAAAATTCTTCTGAAAAAATAATACAATGTTAAAAAGATGTCTTTTTAAAATGTTAATTGTAAGGAAAAGAGCCCTACTAAGCATAAAACAGTAAAGCTATAGAGTTAATATCTCTGGCATAAGATCAATTGGACAGGATAGCTCAAAACAGATGCCAGTACATTAGTATACAAATTTTAATATATAATAAGAGTTATCATAAGTCTATAGAGAACAGAGGGTTGTTCAGTAAATAATAGAATAAATGGCTAGATATTTAAAAGAAAAATTCATTTAGATTTTGCTATCACACCATAAGTCACTCACTTCCTCTCCCCCCAAAAAACTTAGTTGGTTTAAAGAGTTCAGGAAATAATAAAACAAGTTAGGCATATACTTAATGGGAAATGTGAGAACTCCATGTGAGAAAAATTTTTAATGTCTTAAAAACAACATAGCAGTAGATTTGAATAGATCATATACCATATGCCTGGATTGGAAGGTTCAACATCATCAAAATATTAATTCTCTCCCACTTATTTATAAATTTAAAGCAACGCCAATAAAAACACCATCTTCTCTTTATTCTTGGAGCCAGACAGATTGATTATAAAGCCTACTTGGGGTAATAAATCATCAAGAACAGCCAGAAGCCCCAACAAGAAATGAAAAAGTCGGGAAGCCGGGCCCAGGCCATGTTGTACAGATATCAGCACACGTGACTCACTTTAACCAATAGCAGGAGGTGGGGATTCTGGTCCTGGGCTTCAAAAAGGCCTGGAAACATCTGCTTTTGCACTTTGGGCTCTGTGACAACTGCATGAAGAGCCCCAAACCCTGGTGGAGAGACCATGTTGAAGGTCTCCAAGGCGCTCCTAGGCTCTGATTCCAGCTGCCCTGCCATCCCCTCCCTGGACCTGCCACATGACTGGAGCCATCTTGGAGGTTCCGCCCTGCTGCCCTCTGACTGCAGCCAGACGAATGACACAAAGTGAGACCAGTGGAAGAACCGGTCGGCTAAGCCGCAGTAGACCCACAAAACTGTGAGAAAAAATAGAAGGGCTATTGAAAAATACAGAGTTATAATGTGATTGTAGCTGTGAGAAACAGGCAAACAAACCAAATGTATGCCCCATGCGCCCTCCCCCGGAGAAAGCACAGCAGAAAAAGCTGCCCCAGAGTTTTAACAGTGTCTGTTCTGGGGTGATTAGGACTATGGGCACCTTTTGTTCTTTTTTGCTCTTCTCATGAATATGCATGATTTCAAGAATATTTACTGTAAAGTTTAAAGTGTTTACTATTAAAGTTTAAAAATAATTTTAGCATCGAACACTTTTTTTAAAAAGTGAAAAGGGACCTGCAAGATCAGAGAATTCATTCAACTACAAGAACCAGACACCAGTTTAAATGGCCTTAAGCAAACACAGGCGTATGGGCTTATGTCAAGACCTAGAAGAGTTGTTTTAAGTTACATATAAAATTAAGTTATTCATTTCCGAACCTTCCTCCTTACAGAAGATCCTTACCATTCATAGGAGAGACATTTAAAATATCTCAAATCAACTAATACTTAATTATAACTCGGTATTAAAAACACAATAAGGAAAAAGAAAACTTGTAAAAAACTATGCATTTTATCTCTTACGTTAATTTCATTCTCACAGCCTCTGGTAATTCAGCCTGTGTGAAGTTAGCATTTGGTGCCATGCACCTCTTTCCCTGGCTGTGTGGTTTGCTTTCCATTTACCTGCCATGACATAGCGCGGTTTACCGTGGAGAGACTGCTGATATGCCAGCTGAAAATTCCTGCAGCGAATCAGCTAAGGACCAGTGTGCCCTGAGAGTTTGTGTGCTGGAGTTCCTCAAAATTCTCACGTGTAAATCCACTAAGAGGAAATTTTTATAGTAAGTGTAGGCAGAACTTATGCACAACAAGCCCCCAAAATGTGTGCCGTGGGCCAAAGCTGATAACTGAAACAAACAGGTGGAGCCTTTGTGAGAGATGTCATCTTGGTGAAAATCACCGAAATTCCCCTGATTTCCTGCCGTTGCTCATGGACGCCTAAGAACATGTCAGGGCTGGTGTAGCTGACGCAGGCCAGGTCCCCAGCTCCAGCTCCTGCGTCAGCTGCGGGAGGGTCTGCTGGGCCTGTAGCAAGGAGCAGCCGCAGAAGACGTGGGGCCGAAGATGTGGGGCCGGGCGCAGCCCCAGGCTCCTTATCTACCAGCTCTGGGCCGGCTGTAGCCGCTGTATCCATTTGGACTGCATCAGATCTCTTTTTTTCAGTCACTCCCAACAGCTCATTAGCTTGGGCTTCTCCTTCCTTCAGGGACTACTGGATTTTCCTGGAATTCCAGAAGGGCCAGGTGGCAAGGGGACGTCTGTCTGGTGCTACCACAGCCTGCCTGTAGGGAAGCTCCATGTCTTAGTTCAGCCTCCCTGACCCTGACCCTGACCCAGACCGTGGAGGCGATGGCCGCTGGCTGCGGGCTCCTCCTCTGGAGGTGGCGTCCTTGGTTCCATTTCAGTTAGGGCCCCACTGGTTGATTTTCTCCATCCTCATGGAGCTTTTGTTTTATCTGGGCAGTTGCTTTATTAATCCTAAACTGAGGGCAAAATGTTGTATCAGATAATCTCTGCTGAATATATATCTACACTAAAAACAGGTAAAGATCTGAAATAAAGAAAATGCTGGATAACGGCAGAGTCCGCTCGTAAAATTCCAGTTTCAAAGTTATAAATCCACATGATCGTTGCATTAGCCTGAAGGGCCAAGGACCTGACTTCTAGGCTCATTCACAGTCGGTTGGCCCATGTCTACTCGACTCAACAGGCGCTGGCTGGGCACCTTGAAGGCATCAATGACTCAAAACTTAGCCAGTTAAGAGAAACTGGTGGATGGACAGTATGGGAGGAAGCTAACAGAGCAAATCGATGTTGCAGATGCATGTGCTCACTGCACAGCCTCTTTAGTTCCTCACCATGCTGGAAAGTTTTAAAATGCTAAAGGTGGGGGATGAAAATGAGAATTGACATATATACAGAATTTACAGGGAGACTGTATGACTCTCAAAACTGATATATTGAATGTCAACTGTAATTGAAAAAGAATTTTTAAGAAAATATATTATTCATTTGATCAGTGTTTTTACATCTATTTACTGGCTGCCGATTATATGTTATGTTAAATCCTGAGGACTCGCGGGGAGCAAAACAGAAATAGCCTCCCTACCCGTAGCTCACAGCCTAGAAAGGAAGCAAGATGGTCAAACAAGTAACCCCGGTGGAGTGGCACCTAATTTTACCTTAATTACCTCTGTGAAGACAAGTAAGGTCAGGTGCCGAGGTGCTGGGGGTTAGGTCTCTAACCTCACTTTTGCAGGGACACAATTCAGTCGATAATATGAGATGATCAGCTTTGCATTCTGGAAAGATCCTTCTGGCTGCAGTGTGCAGAATGTATTGCAGAGCAACCATGGCTCACTAAACATCTCGGGCAGGAAATGTTTGTAGTCATCTTCACCAGGAGACGATAGTACCCGGATTGGACCATGCTCATGGTGATCACGTAGGAAGGCAAGGAGTGGGCCAACAGAGAACATTTTAGGAGCTAGTCCCAATGTGGCTTGGTTATTGAGCTGGGGGAGTGAGAAGGATTCTACCTGTAGATGAGGGGGGAGGGTCCCACACTGTCGTTCCCATCAGGTATGCCCATGTGGCCTTCATGGATCTCATGGGCAGCGCAGAGGAGAGTGCCCACTGCCTGGTGCTCTGTGCCCTGGAACCTCACCTCTGTCCGAGATGTACCCCTTCCATCTACCACACTCCCACCCATTCACTGATAATGAGTAGATCATTGGGTACACTCTAAGCTTCTGGAGGAAAAACTCCTGTGTTTATTTCTGGAACCATCAAACTTCTATTTCACGTTCTTCTTCCTTGGAAGTTAGTTATGTAAAGGTCTTTTTTTTCTTTCAGGAAATATTGGTTTGGGTGCTACCTGGAGGATGCTTGCCACAGTACTGTGAAGAGCTATATGAGACTAGTGGCAGTTAGATAAAAACATCTCCTGGAATTGAGCACACTTGCATGTGAATTAGAGTCATTCTTTGAAAACGTGCATATAATCTTAGGGATTTAGTCCAGAACTCCAGAGGGAATGCTAGGTGTCCCGTAGTAGATACCCTCCCCTCCTGCAGTAGTAGAAGCCCCAATGTTTCAGCTGGGCAGGTAGCTGCCCAGAATAATTCTTGATTTTTCAGTCACCCTTGCAGCTAGGTATGACCAAGTGACTAAGTGCTGGCCGATGGGATGTTAATGGAAGCCAAGTGTGCAACTTCTGAGACGTATCTTTAAAGAGAGGGGGCATCCCGGCCATGTGGCTCAGTTGGCTGGAGCACCATTCCATGTGCCAAAACGTTGCTAGATTGATTCCTCTGCAGGGCACATACTTAGGCTGCGCATCTGATCCCTGGTCCAGGCATGTACAGTCCCCAGTCTGGTGTGTATGGGAGGCAACCAATTGATGTCTCTCTCTCTCTCTCTCGCTCTCTCCCCCCCTCCTTTGTCTCCCCCCTTCTTCTCTCTCTAAAAAGCAACAAAAGAGTGTCCTCAGATGAGAATATGATAATAATAAAGAGAGGGGCAAGTCCTTCCTTTCCCCTTCCTCTACCCTGCTGGTTAGAATTTGGGTGTGTTGGCCGCACTTTGAGGAGTCCTCCTGGGCCATGAGGTGGAGACTACTTGCCCTGGATCCTCCATTCTGGCCCTGAATACCTACATTTATTTGAGAGAGAAATACATTTCTTTCTTGCTATGGTAGACAGACTACTCCTCCACCCACATAAAGAGATGCCCACGTCCTCACTCCTGGAAACGGTGAACAACTTACCTGGCACAGGGACTTTGCAGGTGCAATTAAGTTAAGGATCTTGCGATGGGAAGCTGATCCCAGATTACCCTGGTGGGAACATGTAATCAAGGGGCCCTTGTAAGAGGGAGGTGGGAATGTGACGGTGGAAGCAGCACAGGTTGGAGTGACGCACCTTGAAAATGGAAGGAAGAGCCTCACCCCAAGGAAGGCACCCGGACAGGGCCGGAAGCAGCTTCCCCTCTGGAGCCTGCGGGGGGGACTCAGCTTTGCCAAACCTTGACGTTTGGTTCCAGGAGTCTCATTTCAGACACCTGACCTCTACAACTGGGACATAATAAATCTGTGTTGTTTGAAGCCACCGAGCTTGTGGTGATTTGTGACGGTAGCGATAGGAAACCAACATACCTGCCTAAGTGACTGACTTGGTGGTTTCTGATACTTGCAACTGCCTCTGACCCTAATTAGTACAGAATTCAGTATCTAGAAGTGGGAAAAGGGCTGACACAGAACCTAAACGGCCTTAGCAGTTGGATGGCAGGGACTCAGATCGCTGCCGGGAAGAATGCCAACCGTAAGTACATGGCCATGAGAGCTTTGGTGGCACGTACCCCATGTTACTTAAGAAGGCATACTACCCATCGACCAGAGCTGCACCTCAGGAAAAAAATGGTTGCAAAAATTCAGAATTTGGGGCACATTCAGCTGTTTTCTGCCCCTTCCTATAAAGCCCGAGACAGAAGTGAACGCGGGGGAAAGCCAGCCAGCCTGTAAACAGAATGGGGAATGTGGCTCTGCCAAGGAAGCCCTCCCTGCCTGGAGCCTACAGTGCCATTTGACTGATAAACTGGTAATTTGTGGCCTTGCAGGATTAAATAACCCGCCGCCTTCCTACCCAAGCGAAGGCAACCTGAGCAGACGGCATTACTGACATAAGGCTTCATATTTCAGTGTCTCTGCCAGACAGCCCAGAGGCAAACATCCATGTAAGGGTGTTACCTTCCCAGTCAAGCCCTTCATTTCATCAGGTCTGAAGGTAGCAACCATTAGATTGAAGAGAAGGGGGTCGGGGAGCACAGAGACCAGCAGGGAAAAAAAGACCGTCTAGGCAAGGACCGGGGCTCTCGTTCTTGAGAAATCACAGGATGCCCAGTTAAATTTGAATCGTAGAGAAACAACATTATTTTTCAGGATAAGCCTGTCTCAACTATTTTAATTCTCATGTTATTCACTGTTTATGTGAAGTTCAGGTTTTACTGGGAATCCAGTGTTTTCCGTTTGTCAGTTTGCTAAATCTGGCGACCCTAAAGTGAACAGACGTTTCAGAAGCCAGCTCAGCTTGTGAGGGCGATGATCACGTTGTTGCAGGAGCCGCAAACCGGCCCACTCACGCCGGTGACCGCGCACTCCGTAAAGCAGCTCCTGGGCTCCCGCAGTTGTTCAGCTCCAGAAAAGTCAGCCTCAAATGCTCACTTCCGATGTGGCTTTCAAAAGTGGGACGAGGCGGTCCTCGTGCAGGGCAGTGCAAGGGAGGCAAAGAGCAGGAGACTGTTCTAGCACTGAAGGTATTCAGGTTGGCTGACCAAGAAAATCACTCTGTTGCCAGAGAAGGGGGCCCTCGCCCTACCCGTCGGATGTGAGCACTGCTACAGGCCAAGGACTACTGGCTCCTTCCCGCGAACCCTCTTTTCCCAATGGGGGTTTTGTTTTAACTGCTCTTCCCCTACTGTGCTGTACTCTATCGCTCGTTCTGAAGCAGATGCCTTTTCTTTTAGTCCTTGGGTTTCCAGGCCATGAGGAGCCCGTCCGGACTGAGGTACTCTGCGCTCTGCCCGAGATGCGGGTTTCTGAGCTGGAGGATGTGTCTGCGTGGGACCTTGAAGGAGTTGCTCCTGGGAGAGGTATGACTCCGTACCACAGGTGGGAAGAAAGGTGTGTGGATGTCTGGGTGGCCGAAGGGGCAAGCTTGCTCTGGGGCGAGTGTGTTGTCCTCCCCCAGCACCGCCCCCCTCACACACACACACACACACACACACACACACGCACTCAGCTGCAGCAGGACGTCTCTCATTGCAGTGTGCTGGGATGGCATGAATCCGTTGTGTTTGTTCACACATCGGCATCTTTGTTTCCGAGGCAGGCAGATGACAGGTAAGCCCTGGAGCGCATGGAGCCTCTGGCCACAAGCAGCCTTGTCCTCTCGGTCCACTCTTTTATGGTCAGGAAATGGTTGGGATGCTATAAAGTTAGCGTGAGCACCGTCTGCAGAAAACCAGTCTCACTTCTGAGACCAATTACAAGTTTGGGGTGTCCCCCAAACACCCCTCTGTTTCAATAGTTTGCTGGAAAAGTCTCACAGAATTCACTGAAGACTGTGGTACCCCAGGTTATCATTTACCACAGCAAAAGGATACAGATTAAAATCAGCCGAGGGAGGAAACGCATCCAGTGGAGCCCAGGAAAGGACCCAACGTGAAGCTTCCATTGTCCTCTCCCTGGGGGTTCATGAGCAGCATTACATACTCTCCTGCCAGCCAAGCTTGGAGTCCAGAGTTTTATTGGGGCTCCATCATGTGGCAATACTCATTTCCCAAGAGGCTGACCTCAGTCCCGAGCTCCTCTTGAAGCTGGACTAATACCACGTGACCCAAAGCCCTCATATAGCTCACCTGAAGTCTCATAGACTTTCTACCATAGGCAACCCCCCATCTAAACCAAGACATGCCTTGTCGAGCGCGGCAGCTCGTCTGAAGCCAAGGGCAAAGTCCAGACTCCTCCTTGGGCAAGGCTAAATTCCATACGACACAAATGCATCCACCTGCAGTGAGAGAGACAGCCCCAGTTTTAAAGTGAACACAAAGCATTCAGAATCAAGAGCCTCAACCCCCCCCCTCCCCCTTTTGTTGTGACTGTGTGACTAAATTCTAGGCCCCGGGATGTAGGGGAGATGGGGCTTGCCACTTCTGGGAACCGTCCTCAAGTGGGAGGGGCCTGGTCCGCCTTCTTCTTCCCGCCTAGATGGGCCTTGAGGAGCTGTCTCGGCCTGTGAGGTGAAGTTCACGTGCAGGGTGGTGAGCAGGAAGGTAGCTGTTCAGTTCCAAAAAAGAGTCAGCCTCAAATGCTGGGGGCCCTGTTGATGGAGGGTTGTCCAGAGAAAACATTTACATTATTTTAAAGCCACTGTTACTTTGAATTTTCTGCCCCTTGCAGCAGGATCTAATTAAAACATTTGCTTGAAACTTACTTTCCTGTTGCGTTCATCCGGGTGTGCAGGGCTCTTTGCTCACTGATCACCGGGTTCCGTCTTAAATCCCGCTTACCCGCACGCATCGACCCGCACACCATCCACTCTCCCCAGCCGCTGCCCCTCTGCGGTCACTCTCGCCTCGCCAGAGCGCTGGCCCTCATCCCAGGAATTTACCCGCGAGGCATTTTACTGACCATCTTCAGGAAGGGCTCTTTTCTGATTATGTAATCATCATACTTTCCAGTGGCTCACTGGTTGGAGATTTGACTGAACTTTATACCTAAGCTTTATATCTAAACCTTCAGGGCAGTTTTCATGATCCGCCTTTTTAAAATTGACAAACAGATAGTTGTTTATAGGTCTCAGACCTGATATTTGAATTTTATCCCCATTTTATCAAAATGTACCAGGATTCCTCGTGCCTGATTGCTCTACACCAGATAAACCAAAAGCAAGATAAGCACTAACTCTTTTATTTTTATGTTTTTGATGTTTTGTCATCTTTTTTCCATAAAAACTTGACCATAGCTTTTGTAAATACCTAAGAAATTAATCATTAAAACATAAAGGATGAGCAAATACTACTTTTTACATTATGAAGACGGGGATTTTACCCTTCCTTCACTTAGCACCAGCAGGACTTTGGGACATCGTGTGGCCTCTGTCACCATCTTCCTGGTTTATCAGTGTTGAAACTGGAAGTTGGAAGAGAATGGAAGAAATGACGCTAAAACTCAAAGGTCTTATTTCTGATTTGCATACCTTAATGACGTGATTTCTCATTTTTATGATAGAATATAGATATGTATAGATATATGTATATGTTAAAAATGTGAAAGTTAATTTTCTTATTACTGCACAGTCAAAATCAGTGTTTAAAACACCAATATGTATCAATGATGTGTTTCTCTGTTCTATACGAACCCATGGAAAGAAAAGACACATAAACCCGAAGAATGGAAAAGTCATAAAGACTTAGGAGTGTAACCCAGTAGTCATTTTGAGACAAGGGTTGGCCAGGGATTTGTGTTCTGAGTGAGAAAGTCCTCATGGAATTTCCTCACTGAAAGCAACCTAAGAACTTAATTGACACGAGGGTCTTCCTTTTCCAAACGGAATAACCGAAGCCTGAGGAAAGCAAAGCGATGCGAAAGGTCACCCTGCTAATTGGCAGCAAAACCAGAATCAGTACCCAGGTTGTCCTGGCTCCTGGGCCGGGCCCTTTCGGAACATCCCGTGGCCCCTCTGTGATGGGCACAGAAGTTTCTTATCATCAAGCTTAAAGTGAAAGACCTCATAAGCTACAGATGTTCAGTGCTCACTCAGAAAACTCATGCTCTTCTGATTGGAAAGAAACTTGTATTCTGGTGAAGTGAGCAATTTCTATCTCTAAAGTAATGCCAAAACAATTTTTCTGTCTGCCCAGCCCAAAGAAAGAACATGGGGGTCTCCAAAGTTCATCAGCGAACACAAACCACCTGAAGGGTCGCACCGAGTTTATGCTGCCTGGCAGGCTGTGCCTTCCTTGAGGAGAAGAATTACTCAGCTTTGTATCCTGCACCTAGCATGCAGTTGGTGCTGACATTTCTTCTTAATGAATGGGGCATATAAATCATTGTTTTATACCCTGGCATTGGGCCCTTTTCAAAGAAGCACTTAGAAAACATGTGTTGAATTTCCTGCACTGTCAGAAATATTGTTTAATCATACTGTTAAAAATAAAGAACTCCAGGGCTCACTGAATTAAATTCTCCAGAGCACTGCGTGCTCTTTCCTCTTTGGGCCACTCAGCTGTGCAGCCGGAAATGGATGGTAGGAGAGGAGCTGGGGCTCATCTGCAAAGACCCCGGAATGCTGGCTATGTTGGAAAATGTTTGGAGAATGATGGGAAGCTGAGGAAGTATTTCCAAAGCAATATATGCACAGAGATATTTGAGCCAGAGAATATGCTCTCCGAAATAGATGCACAGAGCACATTCGGAGACCATCCAGTTTTCACCGTGGGTGGGTGCCACAGCCCAGTACTGTGAACCCAAGAATTAAGGTGATTGAAAAACGCGTGTGCCACAGACTGGCGTACTCATAGTAGGTCACGTCGCTGTACGTTGACTTTCTTATGGCAAAATACACATAAAATTGTGATTAGACATGTTCTATGTGTTATTACCTAATAAATGACACCAGCATCTTTCAGAAAAAAAACCCTTCTTAAACAACAATATCGTTTTTAAAACACAGGCTGTGATTTTTTTTCCACTGAAAAATAGGTATCGATAGTTGACATCTAAGAACGTGAGCCAAGCATTAACCCAGCACTAAAGAATGTTATCTTTTCATCGTGTCCCCCCGCACACACAGCAGAGAAGACGGGCAGGCCTCCTCTCAAGCACCAACACAGAGACAACAAGAAGCTTTAGTCGTAGGAGAGTTCCAGCCATCCCATGGGGAAACATTTTATTTCGGAGCGTTAAGAGTCAACCAAGACAGTCAGAGGGTCCACCCAGTGGATTACTACTCTGCAAGGAAAAGGAATGAACTGCTGGTCTACACGACAGCCTGGGTAGACCTCAGAAACATTTCACTGAGAGAGAGTAGCCAGACACGAAGACTGTGTAGTGAATGATTCCATGTATAGGAAATCTCTAGAAAAGGCAAAACTATAGAGATCAGTGGTTGCCTGGGGCTGCAGGTGGGAGCAGGGAGTGGCCCAGAGAGGAAAGAGCATGTAGCCGGTCTGGAGAATTTAATTCAGTGAGCGCTGGAGTTCTTCATTTTTAACAGTAGAATTAAACAATGTTTCTGACAGTGCAGATGGACAAAGGGGGCTTTTCTGAGTGGGTGGAAGTGCTGGGAAACTAAATTCATTCATAACATTTACATAAATATATAAGTTCACCAAAACTCATTGTACCATTGCAATGGGCGAGTTCATAGTATTGAGGCATGTAAATTGTACCTCAATAAAACTGTTTTGTGTTTTTTTTTAAGGCTCAAGTATTCCTATCTTCATTTGTTCTTATTTTTTAATTTTATTTTTCAGTTACAGCTTACGTTCAGTATTATTTTGTGTTAGTTTCAGGTGCACAGCATAGTGTTAGACACTTGGATACTTTACAAAGTGCTCCCCGATATTTCAAGTCCCCACCTGGCACCACACCTAGTTATTACACTGTCATTGACTATACTTCCTGTGCCGTACTCTACATCCCCAACAAACTGTAACTGCCAGTTTGTACTTCTCAACCCCTTCACCTCTTCAACCCAGCCCCCATCCTCCCTCCCCTCCAACAACCCTCAGTCTTTTCTCTGTGTCTATGAGTCTGTTTCTATTGTTTGTTCATTTATTCTGTTATTAGCTTCCACATACGGTAAAGTGAAATCATATGGTGTTTGTCTTTCTCTGCCTGTTTCACTTGGCATAACACCCTCTAGGTCCATCCATACTGTTGCGAATGGTAAGATTTCATTTTTTTTTTAAATTTTATAACCGAGTAACATCCCATTTTATATACACGTGCCATTGCCTTTTTACCCGCACGCCTGTTGACGGGCACTTGGGCTGCATCTTGGCTGTTGCAGATAACGCTGCAGTGAACGTAAGGGTGCATATATTCTTTCAAATTAGTGTTTTGGGTTTCTTTGGATAGAATAAAGTCATTTTTAAAAAAAGAAATGGTTCTTCCAGGACCAGCCCAAGATCGCGTCGCACAAACAGGAGCCCTGCCTGTCTTACTCGTGGTAGCCGTTTACTTTCCTCATGTGGAGACTCCCCCCAGTAGGGTGCTTGGATGTGCAAATCTAGATACTGTTATATTAAACCAGGCTTGCTGATGTCTCAAAAATTAAATTTACAATGTCTAATTATTATTATATTAGTCAATTCATGGTACAAATGCCATGTCCAAAAATGTTAGTCCGTTAGCCCTGGCAGGGTAACCCAGTTACCGAGTGTCATCTCGAGAGATCAAGGTTGCAGATCTGATCCCTTGTCAGGGCACATGCAAGGATCAACCAGTGAGTGCATCGATAAGTAGAACAACAAGTCTAAGTTTCTCTCTCTGTCTCTGCCTTCTTCCCACTAAAATCGATAAATAAGAAAAAGTTTCTAAAAAGAATATTAGTCTATTGTGTTGAGGGAAACAAACTGCTTCCCCGATTTGGAGAGTTGGTGGTGGGACTGGGAGCGCAAGAGAGCTTCGTGAGCTTTTCTTGAACCGGGCAGCTGTTTGGGGCAGGTCCTGTGGCAGGAGGAAGAGTATTTAGGGTGTAGGCTTAGATGCCTTCACTGACAGCTGTGGCATGCTGGCTACACTCATCCCCATCACCACAGAAATGTGGGGAAATTCTATTAGGAAAATTCATCTCGCTCAAAGGCAAAAGAATGAATGGAACATTCTGCGGTCCACTTGAGCAGTGTTTCTGTCAACAGCAAGTGGTTCTCAGAGTTGGGTATGCGTTGAAACCTCCTGGCTTCTTAAAAAGGCAGGTTCCCAGGCCTCAGGCTGCAGAGTTGAGTGTCTGGGAACCAGGGCCAGGGCCTGCATCTTTAAGGAGCCGCTGAGGTGACGGTTACGCCAAAGGTCCTGAAATCAGGGTTTAAGGAACTCTGGAGGAAGCGGAAAGCAGAAGAAGAAGGGGAGTCGTTACTGAGAGAGGGAAGGGAAGGAGGGAAGGAAGGAGGACTGTTGTTTAGGCCCATCAGTTGAATTTAGTTTAAACTCCTTCCAGGGGTGTCCAACCCTGTGGCGTCTCTGGGCCACACTGGAAGAAGAGTTGTCTTGGGCCACACATTAAATACATTGTGACACATAATGACACAAAAAAACTCTCATAATGTTTTCAGTAAACTTACAGTTTTGTGTTGGGCCGCATTCATAGCCTCCTGGACCGCATGAGGGCCGCGGGCTGTGGGGTGGACACCTGACTTTGAACTTTGTCTCATTTCCACATCTCACACTCTACCTTTGTCCTTACCTGCCTCTTAGATTTGCTTTCATGGAGAGGAGTCCACCTGTGGTAGGTTGGAGACAAATAGTTACAAGAGGTTTTCTCTTGTACACACCCCCACCCGCTGGGGGCAAGACCGAATTTGAGGAAGATTACATTTGCTCCCAGGCCTGCAGGGTGCTTCTCACTTTGGGGTCTCTGGAAAGGAACCTGGGGGGGTTTCTTAGTTGTAAAACCCTGCAGCGGGGAGGGGCTGGAGGGAAGGAAGCCCAGAGCTGGTCGACTTGACAGTGCAGCTCAGGACAGAACACTTTCCCTAGGGAGGACATCCATCCCGTTGTCACGTGGGGAGACAGAACTGTCCTCCTGCCCGAGAGACCAGCACGTAGTGGGCTGCTGTTGATTCCTTAGCTCCAGAGAGGCTTCTGTTTTCCATCCTCCTTGACAACCCAGCTCGTGAACGGCGGCCCTTGGCTTTCTCTGGGAGAGACCGACCACCCACCGGACCCCATGGGTAAAGCCATTGGCACCCATGTTTGAAACATGAGACCCACCCCCTCAGTCACTTGATTGGATTGAGAGTATACACCATCCAGTCTGGCCTGATCAGAGCCCCCTTTTCCTGGAGACGTGCAGTTAGCACGGAGACACTCCCACCCTGGGGCGGGCTGGTTCCTTTTATGGACAAGGAGAAAAAAGGCAGAGGCTGTGGCATTGTTTTTCTTTCCTCAAGAGGCGTGAGAAACCTGGGCGAGGGAGAGGATACCCTGGGGGCTGCTGCGCTCCATCCCCAGGTCTGTCCCCTTCCCAGGCCTGGCAGACTTCCTGAGCTTCAGTCCGTGAGACACCCCAGGGCTATTGGAATAAAGCGTCCTTTTCTGGTCGTCCAACTCAGTTCTGACCTGCAGTCTCGCCGCCCTGTGCCACCTCTCTCCTGGTTTTAACTCTGATTGCTTCCTTCTATAGACAGGAAGCAGACCCCATTGTCTTCCTCATGGTGCAAAATGAGCTCTTTTCAAAAACCCACCGGGTTCGAATGACTGACCATAACATAATATGTTGACTATATTAGAGATTATGAAATTATTAAGTTTTAGGTGTAAACATGGAACCATGGCTGTGTTATATTTGAGAATCCTTATGTTTATTGAAGTATTTACACCCAAAATGATAAATAACATCAGGATTTGCTTCTACACGACAGTGGAGGGCAGGGAGTTGGTGGGGCGACAGTGAAACAGGACTGGCCTTGAGTCGATGGTTGTGACTCTGACGACTGGGGTCCACTGTTCTAAACCACCTACCTTGGTGAATGTATAAAACTTCCCATAATCAGAAATTCTAAAAATACCAATGGGAAGTTTTTCAGGGGAATCCCTCTGAAATAACATGAAACTATTAACACTGTTATTATTATTAAAAAGTGAGAAGAAGGTTCTTAAATTTGAGATCGAGAAGTGTGACTGCAAAGGTAGCCTTCCCACCCCCACCCCCGATGGGCCTGGGTCTCGTGCAGCCTGTGGCTAGCGTGTGAGCGAAAGCACGCCAGGTGTGTGTGACCTTCCTACCCCTGAGTGAAGATTGCTCTGTGGGGCTTGTGTTCAAGCTACCTCTGATGATACAATCTCAAATAAAATATTCTAAGATCCATAGCTTTCTTTAAAATTAAGAAAATGTTTTTAACTAGGCACTTAGTAGTTTTGTTTTATAACAAATTATTCGGTGGAATCAAGAGTAAGAAACATGCCCTCCAAGTAGAAGATTTTCCTAATAGGTTGAAAGCAGGCGTGTCAGAACAGAAAGCATCTTGGGCGCTGTCCTGCAGCTCCGAAAGCTCCCTGCGTCTGTGCAGGCTGTGGTAGAGGGGAGTGGAGCGGGGGAGGGTGCTTGTTGAGTGCTTAGGAGTGTTCGATTTCATTCTTTATATATTCACTGTAGTTAAGGGTGGTCTTCTTTGAAAGTGGGGATTTGGGTAGAAATAGGAAAAGTTTTCCTTTTAAGTTGTGATTGTCCATTTCACCTCTATGCCTGCTCGTTTTCAAGGTGGCCAAAGTCTGTTCTCTGTAGGGGGACCCAAGGGGACCTTCTGTTGCTGGTATGACCCATCGCTATCCTGGGTGTATAGTTACCCTCACCCTGTGGACACATTTGGGGGCTCACCTCTGAGACCCCCCAATACAAAAAGTTAAAGAGTCTCCGATTGCCCCTTCAGTATGTGAATGTCCATTTCTTTTCAATGGCGTCTTTGCTCAAGGTGGAGACACCTTGGCCCAACAGAGATTGGCCCATTTGTCCCTTCCCTCCATTCACACAACTTCCTTGATTGAGGCTCTCATTTACTTTGCTTGGACTTTGAAACTGTACTCCACTCCCGACTGGTGTTTCTACTGTAGCGTTTTGCTCTTACTGTACATGTCTGCTCAACGCACTGCATCCGACTAAGTTGTGACTCCTTTGACCCCAAGAACTAAAGATCCACTCTCTGCCTGATGGAAACATGAATTCATCGCAAGAATATTTTTCACCAAAATGCACTGGGACCAAAAAATGACAAAACCTGTTTCTCCACTGAAGGGCCCGATGACCCCCTTCATCGCCTCTCCAGGTGTTCACAAATTCAGTGAGTTAGACCAAAGGTTTAAGAACTACAAGGACAGGGTTTTTAAAACGTCTTGTGATATGAAATATTTACACCACAAAAACAATAAAGCAAATAATATAACTGAGTCAACGATCCAATGAATAGCTGACACCATTTTCTGTGGAGCCATATTCTTTTACAGAAGAGGTGAGATTAATGAGAAGTAAAACCAAGATCAGACCTCTCATCTTGTATCCCCAACACAACCTAAATTTTAAAGTGCAAATTTCAGACCTTAAAATAATGTTTCATTTAAAATATGTGTATATCAATATCGGTTTTATTTGCCATTGATGATACCTTATGTTCAATGTTTTGGTTGTTATGTGTCTTATTGCTAGGTTTAAAAAAAATTTCAGTACACTTCATTTTTTTACAGCAGGAAAATTTAGGTTCACAGCAACATTTATCAGAGAGTACAGCGTTCCCATATCCGTCCTCACCCAGCGCGCGCCAGGCCTCCCTCGCTACCAGCGGCCTGCACCAGAGACCATTTCTTACACCCGATGAACCTGCAGGTGAGCACTGCTCAGCGCCCACCGTTTACTCTGGCTTCGCTCTTGCTGTCCTCCTGGATCCGGTGGGTTTTGACAAATATATAATGACATGCACTATCATTACGGTATTATACAGGCTAGTTTTAGTTTCCTAGACATCCTCGGTTCCCCGTCTATTTATTGGTCCCCCTTTTCGAACCCCTGGAAATCACTGATCTTTTTACTGTCCCCATGGTTTTACCTCTTCCAGATGTCACACAGTCGGTATCATACAGTTACTAGCCTTTTCAGATTGGCTTTTTTCAATTAGTGCTATGCATTTAAGTTTCCTCCTTGTCTCTTTACGGTTTAATAGCTCATTTATTTTAGGGTGGATTAATATTCTATTGTCTGAGTGTACTGTAGACTATCCATTTGCTTACTGAAGGACATCTTGGCTGCTTCTAAGTTTTGGCAGCCCATCCGCCGGTACCCATCCTCCAGATCACCTGACATACTTTATCAGAACTGCCTGACATCTGACTGATGACTGTCCTGGACCAATCCTGGGGCTAAGAAGGAAGAGCAGAACTTGCTATTCTCAGGATGGTACTTTTTACTCTAAGAGCTTTTAACTTTTCTTTCTTCATTAGAACACTTCTGGGTTTTCGCCTAGTCGTGTTTCTGGTTTGCAAACCCTCAGACTCTTGAGTAAATCTATCATGTATTTCCAGCCAGAGCCTCCAGACTGCTTTTGAGTTTATTTATTTTTTAAAAGATTTTATTTATTTATTTTTAGAAGGGAAAGGAGGGAGAAAGAGAGGGAGAGAAACATCAGTGTGTGGTTACCTCTCACGCACCCACAACTGGGGACCTGGCCCGCAACCCCAGGCACGTGCCTGACTGAGAATCGAACCGGTGATGCTTTGGTTCACAGACCGGCACTCAATCCACTGAGTCACACCAGCCAGGACTGCTTTTGAGTTTATTCAACAGCTGTTATAAACATTCATGTAGAGGTTTTTGTGTGGACATTTTTTTCAGTTTGTCCAACTAAGTGCCAAGGACCATAATTCCTGTATCCTATGGCAAGAGTATGTTTAGTTTTGCAAGAAACTGCCCAACTGTCTTCCAAAGTGTCTGCAAAATTTTGCATTCCCACCAACAACGAATGAGTTTCTTTTGCTCTACATCCTCCACAGCATGTGATGTTATCAGCGTTCTGGGTTTTCGCCATTCTAATAGGCTTATAAGTGGTATCTCATTATTATTTTAATTTCCATTTCCCTAGTGACATATCATGTTGTTGCTGGATTTTTATGTTTTTACTTCTGAGTTGTTGAATGTGTGGATGTTAGGGGAGAGTGGTGTGCTCAGAATGAGCATGAAAGCTTCAAGCCTTTCCCTTCTGTCTTTTTCTATGCATCTCTTACATCTGACTGGTCCTGATTTATAGCCTTTTATGATGAACTGGTGAAATGTCTCTCAGTCCTGCGAGCTGCTCTAGCAAATTAATGGAATCCAAGGGGAGGGGCTTGTTGGAGCTTCCCATCTATAGCTGGTCGATCAGAAGTCCTGGTGACAACCTGGATTTGCCATTGACATCTGAAATGGGGGGCGGAAGGGGACAATCTTATGAACTCTTAGCCTGTGGGGTCCAATGCTGTCACTGGATGGTAGATGCTGTCAAAATTGAGTTATTTGCCTACTATTGGTGTGGGAAACTCCCACCCGACCATTTGGAATTGGATTAAGAATGCTTTCTTCGTCAACACTTGTTTATTCCAGGTCCTTTTTAATTTTATAGTAGCCATTCTAATGGGTGTGAAACCTTTTCCTTTCACAGTGTGTTTAACCAATTCACATTTAAAAATAGCTACTGATTCCTGATCTTATGTTTTTATAATTTTCTTCTTTCTGTTTTCTTTTTTAACTTTTCTGTTTTTTATTTACTATTTTTTATTGGGTAGATTGAATTTTCCCTTTTTACCTCTCCCCTACCCCACATGTATTTTGGAAAGTTATGATACTATCTCTGCTCTATTGATAGCCCTTAATTTGTTAGTCATCATTAAAGTTCATATTTATTGGATACTTACTAAATTCCAGTCCCTATGTAGGTCTTTTTGTATAGATTATCTCATTTAAACCTTACAACAATTCTATGAGTTTGGTTTTATTTATTTAAATAAAATTTTATTTTAGGATAATTTTGGATGTATAGAAAAATAGCAAAACAGCATAGAGAGTTCCTGTATACTCCATACCCAGTTTCCCTTATTATTAACATCTTCCATTAATATGGTATATTTGTCAAAATTAATGATCCAATATTTATACCTTTTTTAACTGAAGTTTTTACTTTTAAACTTCATATTTAGATTTTGTCAAATGTCGTTCATCAGTTCCAGGATACCACATTACACTTAGGCTCCTCTTGGCTCTGCTAGTTTCTTAGTCTTTCCTTATTTTTTATAACTTTGACAATTTTGAGGAGATAACTGTTAATTGCAATTAATAGCCATCTCCTTAAACATGCTTTTCTATGAGCATTTAAAATAAATCAGTATGAGTTTTCCTCTGGAAGAAGACACAAGCTCAAGTATCTCATGTGTTGTGGCAATAATCTGACATTTTAGTTCCAATTTATCATTAAATTTTTTTTTTTTGTTACTGGTGATGTTGTTCTTGGTTCCTGAGTTCAGCAAAGAAAGAATTCAGAGCCAAGAACTCTAACTCAAGAAGAAGTTTATTTAGCATGCAAAGTGAAAGTACACTTGAAGAGAAGATTTGAGTGGGCTGCTCAGAGAGCTGCCCTAGCCTTTTAGAAAGTCAGAGGCAGAAGAAGTGAGCCAGCTAGGCTATGTGGACTCAGGAAACAGGTACAGAGGCAAAAAAAGAACCCTTGGAGACAGGTTCAAGGGGTTGGCTCAGGATGAGCTGCTGCTGCCTGCTGCTCCTCTGGCTGCAAGTCCTGTGGGGACCCTTAGAGCTTAGGAGAAAGAAAGCAAAGGTATACACGTGAAGAAAGAAGGCACGGGTGTGCTCGAGAGAGAGAGTGCGCACACTGGGTCCTTTGCCTTAAGGGTTTTTATCTGTTTTCTAAAGGTGGGAATTTTACCAAAGATCTCAGGGGAGGATCTCAATAGAATATTTATCAGCTTTCCAGGTGTGGCTTTTAATATGCTGATGCATCAGAATAAGTGTATAGGTCATTCTCCAGTCAGTTTCACCTTCAAAGAATTTCACCAAAGAGGGACCGGGACAAGCAGGCCTGTCCCAGCGGAGTCTGGAATGTGTAAGACAAGACCTTAGGATTTATTATCTGGCTATAAATTGCTCAGCCAGTTTGTTCAGCCATCTGTCTCAGTTTCCCTATTCCACTTGCCAAGGAATTTTCCTAGCTTCTTACTATCCTGCCTCATTTTTACATTTCCCTGTTTTGTTTTTTAAAAACCCTTTATAAATGTCTTAACCTTGATGTTTATGTATAAATTTTACTAGTTTATTTTTTGTGGCTTACGTATGTTTTTGAAATTTTTCAGGAAGAATGAATGGGCAATACATTTGATTCCTTTATGCCCATGCTTTTTTTATCTGCAAAATGGAGGTGATACCTTTCTCATAGAGTTGTTTATAATTAAATGAGGCAAAAGTTTTAAGTTTTTAGCAGAGTGCCTCCTACCTTATAAACAATTGATAAACATTAGCTCTTGTTACTGCTGTAATAAGCAAGGATTATTTTGTATGTATAAAGAAATATACACAAAACATATGCAAATGACAAAAAACAGCGGCAAGATGGTTATAATAAAGAGCTTGCACAGAACCGTAGAACAGGTGCCATAACCCCTGTGATCAGGTTGTTAAATATGGAGAGGGCCTGAGCATTTCTGCGAACCGTTTTAACCTGGGTTATGCGGTCATCCGTGGTCCAGAGCCACAAAGCCTGTCTTGTCTCCTCTGAGGTCACTGGAGTTTGTCAGCTGTTCTGTTCCCTTAGCATGAGTCAGGAGGGTTCTGGGGAGATGTCTTCCTGCTTACAAAGAGTGACAATTTAGTTCGAAGATTAATAAACACAAAATAACACTTGAGAAGCATATGTCATGCCAAATGCAGAATGTATCTTCCAGAGGGAGGAATAAAGCATCAGAGTATTCTTTATACAGACTCAAATATCTTCAATGGATTCTTTGTTATTCATGAGCAAGGAGAGAGAGAACAAATTGTTATGCCTGACACCAGATTTCAGGACTGGAGCTTTGTGGTGTGATTCATGTCCCTATATTTAATATTTGCAGTGTCATAGAGTAAGTCCTATTCAGTCCAGGGAAGCCTTCCCCCAGGGGGTTTCCCTCTCTCCCAGATATATCTACCTACAGACCCTTTCTCACAGGATGGCTTTGGTGTGGCAAAGACGTTCATTGCACTGTTGAATGGCAGTCCTGCGATTCCATAAAGACCAGTGTGGGCCAAACACATCTAGGTCTTTTGTATTAACTTCAGAATGTGTTGCTGTTATAAAGATAGGTGTTTACTGCTCTTGACCTCCTGAAAGGCCTGTGACCAGTTCAGAGTTTTTAATACAAGGGCCTCTGTTAGTGTCCTGTGCTCAGAGGGTGGAATCCTGGAACCTGACATACACAAAAAAAGGGAAAAGTCAGGTTACTAAATATGTGTGGGTCTGTGATCATGAGGGTAGGATGTGGATGTTGTGTTTCAATCTTCTTATAATGTACTTGTAAATGTTGACGGCTAATATTTAAATGACAAATGACATGGCTTCATCAGTTTCTACTTTAAAAGCTTTCACAGGAAAGAGATAAAGGATAATGTGGCTAATAAAGGAAATGCTGATAAAGTATTAAAAAGAACAGAACACTTCGGATGGCTTCTCACTCCAACTGGGAGCATGGGAAATAAGCGAACACAAAATAAAACAGCTGGGTGGCTCAAAGGAAATAAGAAGGTTTTTTTTTTCCTGTGTATTCCCCCAAATAGAAACTACAAGGAAAAATAAAACTTCCCCAAATCATGACAGGGGAACATTTAAGGATTCTAATATTGTAAATAGACATTCGGGCTGAGCTTTCCCTGCAAAGTGAGAACAGGAAATAAATCCTTGCGAATCAACTAAGAGACTAATAAAGCAATAAGAATATTTCCAGAGGTTTAGAGTAAATCATTAAAAATACAAACAAACAAATGCAAAACAACATAATGAAGACATTTGTCAGATGTCATATATGACAACAACTATACATACCAAGCTTTTTCCAAGAGCAAATAAGGTATAAAGTACTTTGCAAATGTAAACCATTATTTAAATGTGTAGCGATATTGGTGTTATTTGGGAAAATAAAACTCTTCTCCCTTTTCCCATTTCCCATTCCTTGCATTTACCTTCAAATGCAAGAGTTTATTTCTCTCCAATAAACCTGATGTAAAATGGAGCACACAAAATTAGACTTCCTCCCTCTCTTATGGTCAGTTGTGAAAAGATTTGTTTTCCTGATTATTATTTAAAAACTGTTATGAAAAATTCCAGACAGACATAAGGAGGGAAACATTTGGAACACCATGCACTCATTCCGCCCTTCCACGCTCACTAGCTTTTGGGCAGTCTATCCGTCTCACCCCCCAACCCCCCCGCTCCCCAGCTCATGCTCTCCTCAAGCAAATGCCAGACATCACTGTCCTTTCTGTTAGAAGCCCTGAAAGATAAAAACTTTTCAACAAGAACATGAACCTTAATATCATTGTGGCCTCTGAAAATGAGAATAATACTAAATTTCAACAAAATCCAGTCAGTACTCCATTCCCTTGCTTGTTTTATAATCTTTTTTAACGTGTTAAAATCAGGATCCCAGAAAGGCCCATTCACTGTGATCGATCGACGTGTCTCCTAAGACTCCCAGAGTCTGAGCATTGTCACGACAGCAGCTGTCTCTCTCTCTCTTTCTCTCCCTCCCCCTCCTTCCCTCCCTCCTCCCTCTCTCCCCCTGCCTCGCTCCCCCTCTTCTCTACACCCCCCACCACCCAAGGGCTGACCTAGGACCTGGATGACTCGTCATTGTACCCTCTTCCATTCTCTCCAGGCTCTGATGGCTCTGAGGATCTAGAAAAGATTTTAGGATCTAGGAATGAGTGAGAAACCTGGTTTTGAGGAGCCCCTCTAACATGACTGAGGACAACGACTCCTCCTTATTCCTCACTAAAGCTTGTATTCATCGCTGGTGTAAAAAACGTGGGAGACACTCCAGTGGACATTTCTGTGGAAATTTAAAGAACATTGTTGGTAATGTTATCATTCCAGGATGTTTTGGAGGGGGAGAATTTTCCTCAGGAAGTACAAGCAAAACTGAATCATGAGCAATTTATGTGACTACCTTCAGGGTATCCATAAGTTAAACCAGATATTTATTCACAGGCTCAGAGAGCTCTGAGACCAGAAGCCATGTCTGTAAAGCAAAGAAAGAAAAAGTCAGATGTTTTCTTAATACCCATTTAAAAGAGGAAAAGCAATTAGAGGATAGATAATGTAAGTAAAGGATGATGGCAAAATACCGTTAAGTAGGTATCCAACCAGTTATTTGATAAGATGACAGAAAGGACAAAAAATATTGTCTCTTGTTCCTCAAAGTTCAGGAACTGGCTCCCTGAGATTTTGGAGAAATGATTGCATCTACCACGCTCCTCGCCATCCATTTCATAGCCAAGAAAATGGCAGCTGAGTGGGGCTGTGAGCTTGGCCGGAAGTTGGAGAGCCACTCATCTGTGGAGCGCACGTGAGACACAGGCCACCTGGCCGATTCCAGGGCGCTCCATCTCTCCCGCCTCCTTCTAGCAGGTCTGAGAGAGAATTTACAACGCATTCGCAGCAATTTGAAGGAAGTAACGCCAGCAATAAAGGTAACCTGGTATCACCAACAGGTTGAACCTGGAGATTGCTGGGGAGAGAAAACTTGCCCTCTGCCCTCCTAGGCTCGATAGCTGAGACCATGCAATAAACTGGCAACAGGCGGTGTCACCGAGAAGGCATACACATTTGTTAATGCTTAATATTTGTCCAGGGAAGCATCACAAGAAAAAGGAAGTTAATAACTGGTGAGATTCGAGAGCTTGCGTGCCCCCTAATCGGGGAAAGGCAGGGTAGGGCAGCTGACCTAAGCGAGAGTAAATTTTCGGAGAGATGGAGGGAACTTTAGAAGACTAGATGGGAGGTATCACAGTTTGTGACAAAGTTAGAGTGTGTTGCTGACTCCTAGTCTCCTGTGATAGGAGCCAGCCTTCCCGGGTTGATGACATTCCTGGTGGGAAGGGGCAGGCAGGGATTTATGACAACTCTGTTCCTTTTGTAGGACCTGGCTTTAGGTAGATGAGGGGAGTTCAGGATGAGCCTCTCCATACATTGCCTGTTTTTGTAGTGCCTTCAGCTCAGAATAATCAGTGTACCAGGATTGCATGTCCTGAAGTCCTTCACCATTAAATTCATCAAAAGTTTGTTGAGTATTTCTGTCACAAGAATACTTGGAGGATTATTTTGCACTTAGTCTTCTGTCTCAGACTGTTTTCATTATCAGCTTGTTCTATCCCTCTCTTTTTAAAGATAAGAATGCTGGAGCCCAGAGAGTCCGAGGGCTTGCTCCAGGTGACCAGGGTGCCTGTGGCAGGCCCAGGCACAGAACGCAGGTCCCCGCAGTGATCAGCCTTGGCCTTCTCACTCGGGAGAACCAGCGCTATTCAGCTGCTGGGCATTTGTGCAGGAAGAGCTTCCGTTTGTGGCTCAGATAACTGACACAAGAATTTTCAGTAACAGAATTTCATGGGTAGATGAGGGAAAAAAATCCCCACTGGGAACAAATTTTAAATGAAAAGCTGTGAAAATGCATGCTTCTCCGTGAGCAGGTGTTTACCTGCTTCCTGGAGTGACTTGTGTTAGGGATCACCTCGTAAGCACACGCTGACCCAGTTAACAATGGGGAAAACATCAAACTTCCGCCTGAGGCAACCTGAGAGAGAAAGTGGTGTCTCTTTAATAAATGTACATAAATGCCATCTCCTTTTTTTTGTTTGTTTATTTGTTTGTTTATAAAGTAATACATGCCTTTGGGAACAGTTTCAGTGGGAACCTTAACGGAAGCACGAGGTAACATGTAGCACATGAGCCATTCTGTAAGACAACTGGAGTCCCATCTTCAAAAAACTCAGTGCCATGAAAAACAAAAAAGGCATGGTGGGGTAGGGACCATTCTTTAATTCAGAAGTTCAGACAGGTAACCAAATGCAAACCGAAATCTGATTAAGTCCTAAATGGGAAAAAATATATAAACAATATTTAGGGGACTGTTTAGGAAATTTGACTGTGGATTGTATATCAATCCACACAGGGGATCATAGGGAATTATTGTTAATTTCTTTAGAGCTGATGATGATTTTCCAAGTATGGAGGAGAATGTCCTTGTTCTCAAGAGACACCAGCTGCAGTATTTATGAATGAAGTGTCATGATGTTTCAACTCCCTTTAACAGAGTCACGAAAAAATGAGGGAGAAATAATGCTAATGTGGAATCCAGGTCAAGAGTATATGGATATTCATTGTATTGTTCTTTAAATGTTATATAGATTTTAAAATTTTTCAAAATACAAGTCAGAGAAAAATGTCTAGTGGGAAAAATCTCACTACAAATAAAAATGTGTTCTCCTATTTCACTCATTTCCTGTTTTTCAGGATATGTGCTTTCAATGTATTTAGTTGCTTGTTCTGGTATTTACCTCCAAATTTAAAAATAAAGGCAGATACTGCTATTTGTTGAGTCCACAGTTTTAGATCTAACCAGTAACTTTCTAGCAGAGTGAGTGTGACAGTTTCAGCTCTTTTGTGTTGAGATCCATGTTCAGCCTTTTCACTGTTATAACAAAACAATACAGGACCATACACTGATTAATAAAACAGTATATGCATACAGTGATTACATTTCCTAAATTCTAAAACTATCTTTTTTGTCGTACTTAATTGCTATACTTCTTCAATTGCTTTGGGTTTTATGAGCTATTGTTAAATGTTTTCTCACCTAAAAATAACAGCTCTATAATGCCAGCCATTTCCCCCCAAGTAATCTCCATCAGTCCCATGTTCTTTCACAGGACACCTATCTGGGTCTGGACTGCGTGGTCCCCAGGTTTATGGCACAAGTATTACCTGGGATTTTCCTCCTCCATCGCCCTGGGAATTCCTGTTGTATCTCTCCTGTGTTGGATCCCAGATTCCTAAGTCCTGTTTTTCTCTTTGCTTCCTTATCCTTACAGCTATCTGTGTTTTGTTGAGGAGTTGAATTCCATTCTAATTCCTGATACTTTGCGTGTGACCTTTTCCTCTCTGAAAATTCTTGGGACGTTTTCTTCTATCTGATGTCCTGACATTGCACCATGGTGTTCTTTGACGTGGGTCGTTTCCCATTCATTGTGCTGGACACTCATTAGAACTTTTCATTCAGAGACTCATGTTCTTCAGTTCTGGGAAAATTTATTGAAGTATTTATTCAATGTTTTCCTTCCCTTCATTTTTTTCTGGTCTGTCTTTTTGGGACTCGTGTTAGCCAAATAGCATCCACGTTGATTTTCTAATTTCGTTACTATTTTCTTTCATGAGACATGTTTTTTTGTCCTGCTTTTAGAGAGCTATCGTAGACTTAATCTTTCAGCTCTTTTACTATTTTTTTGCTGTCATTTATATTTATATCTACCATTTTTATACTTTTCAAAGATTCATTTTTTTCTCCAGTCTGTTCCATGTTAAGCATCCTATAGTTGTTTCATAGATATGATATTTGTCTTATTTTTCTGATGATATATATTTTACTTTGTATTGCAGTTTAATTTGCATATAATTAAATATACAAACCTTAAGAGAATAGCTCAATGAAATTATATATAATATGTATATTATATATTGTATTTATATAAGTATTATATTTCAATATTATTAAATGTTCATATATTGTTTATAATGAATTTTAACACTTATATAATTGTATATAATAAATTATTTCATTATATCTATATATACTAAGGTAAAATAAATTACATATACTACAGTAAAATATATCATATATTACATACATTTATAATTTAAATATATCCACATAGCACCACCCAGATCAAAATATAAAACATTCTCAGCATACCATCAGGTGACCTGGTGCTTTACTTCTGGTTAATTTTTCCCACAGAAATAACCACTATTACCATCTCAATCATAATAGTCCACGTTTCTGCTGTATTAACTTTTAAAGTAGATACTCTTGTATACATTTTAGTGAGAAAGAGCACCTTATGCATCCTTGACTTATGACAGTCTACTTCGAATTAGTAATTTTACCATTTACAAAACATGCAAGGATCTTACAACAGCTTAACTCTTTCAGTCCTTTCCTGCCTTTTCTGCCACTCCTATATGTTACAGAACACCTGCGACAGTATTATTATTACTGGTTTATACGGCCAATAGTCCTTTGCGTTTTTCATTATTTATCTCTTTTGTGCTTCTCAGTGCTTCTGGTAGTTCCGGTCTCCTTTCAGTGACCCTTTTTCTTCAATTTCAGAAAGTTCCTGTGGTAATTTATTGAGTAAAGATATGATGGCAACAGATTGTCCCACTTCTTGTTTGCCTGTAAATGCTTTTATTTTGCTTTCATTTTCTGAGGGATATTTTCACTAGGTATACAATTCTATGCTGTCAGGTTGTTTTTTTTTCCTTTAGCACTCTACAGAGGCTGTTCTGTTATTGTATGTCTTCCATAGTTTCATTGAAAAATTAGCTAATCGTAGCTTTTTAAAGATGTGTCCTTTACTCTGCTTTTTTCTCTTTGTCTTTCAGCAGTCTAAATATACCATAAATGAATATGAATTTGTTTGTATTTTTTCTGCTTTCAGTTTCCAACTGTCTTGAATCTGTACTTTCCTGTGTTTCATTCTCAGCCACTATCTCTTCACCTGTGGCTTCCCACTCTCTTTCTCTTGCCACTGAGGAGACCTTTTGCTGTGTCCAAGTCTCTTATGTCAACTTCCATTATTTTTTTCTCCTAGAACTTCAGTTTGAATTTTTTCCTACTGATCTTTCCTTAATTTTATGATTTCTATCTTTTATTCAGCTTCATGTTTAATTCTTTCCATAAGTTTTATTTTTTTTCAGTTTGAAAGCAGTCACTGTTTATTAAATGACCAGATTACACAGGTAACCATGGTAGATACTTTAGTTCACCCTTCTAATAAGCCTATTTATCTAGTTTTCCCTGTTGCCAGCATCTCCACCTTCTACCTCAACATAAAATGGGTGGTCTTTTTCTTCATTCCACCTTGTGGGGAAATAATTTGAAGGGCCACAGGAAGTTGTTTCCTTCTTTGAATCATTTTTCCAACAGCACAGATTTCATGAACCAGAAACATCGATGTGAGAAACATTGATTGGTTGCCTCTTGTACGTGTCCCAACTGGGGACTGAACCTGCAACCCAGGCATGTACCCTGACTGGGAATTGAACCAGTGACCTTATGCTTTACGGGATGACACCCAACCAACTGAACCACACTGGTCAGGGCTTATTCTGCCTTTTAAACAATGTAAGTTCCAAGCCAAAAAACCAAGACATGGTATGGACCTTAGAGTTAAAAGGAAACTGGCATCCACGGTCCCCATGAGCCTTGGTTTCCTACAAGCACAAAGTCAGACAAGGTTACCCATCAGTGCACCAGAGCAACCAACTGATCTCAAACGAGAAAGTGACCTTCAGTTCCTTTGGACAGGTGAGGTAGGTATTTATCCATACTTTCATATCATAGATATCTCTCCATTGGGCTGGATTGGTCAGTTTGGCTAGGGACACCTTCAAGACTATTTCACAATCCCTTTGACTTACTTGGCTCATTTGTTTTTTTTAACTCACAGCCAGGTAACATGTAAGCAGCAGGAGCTCTGCTAGCTCAAAGGTACTGTTTCACCTTCTGTAAACACCAGTCGCTGGTATTAGTTGTGGCTTTGGATATGGATTAGCCTCCTCAAAGAGTTAGTTAACCAAGATTTGTATACCAGTGTGGAAGTGAGAATGCTAAGAAAATGAGGTCACAGTTTATGTGTTAAAGAAAGCATCCATATTTTACTTTCAAATTATTCACCCTTGTGGGGAGTGGGTAGGAGATGTCATGAATGAAGCAGCCCCACAGAGTTTAGGATGAGTTAAGAGGGAAATGCTCATGTGACAGGCTCCAGCACTTACCGTGAGCGGTGGGGTGATGATGATGGCAGTGCCTGAGGTAGACTGAATTTTCACTCAATGTATCTGCCACCTTTCTCTGGGGGCTCATCCTACAGAGCAGTTTCTTTTCCCTTTTATATCATACCTGGCCATATGATTTGCTTCAGCCAAAGGCATGTGTGCCATATCCCAGCAGAAGTTTAAGAGCCATCACATGCTCTTTTCCCTGTACATAGTGTCTGACATATCTCAACAGAGACTTCCTTTTAGCCTCAACCCCAGGATGAAGAACACATGGGGCAGAGCCATAGGTGGCCTGTGACAGGCATGTATGATGAAGGAGAGATCAGCTGTAGCAAACCACTGAGATTTGGGGATGGTTGGTTATTATGGCACAACTTAGTGAGAACTGACTAATCTGATGACAACTTGAATTTTTGATTTGTCTGTGATGCTCAGAGAAGTGGAGATATTACATTCCCCTGGCCAAAAATAATTAAGAGGGGAAGGTGAGTTATACATTTTAATTTGCCTACTGTTACCTAATCAATCAGTAGTTAAGGTACAATTTATAGTCTATCCTAAGAACTCACCAACGTTTTCTAAAATAAACATTAAAGATCATATTAGGAATATTCTTAAATCTCTCTTCAGGTCATTAAGGTAAAAACTATTGATAATGTTCTGAAATATTTCCAAATTTTGTTTTTCACAATTGATGCGGGTGAGCTATTAGATTAGTTGATATTATTTGCTGGTAAAATGGGAAATATTAAACCCACAAGTATAATACATTGAAATTTATAAAATTTAGATAAATGTTACAAATGCAAAAAGAAAATATTTACTTATTTATTAAATATATATCATATATTAACATATCATATAATAAATATATGTACAGCTTATCATTGATTGTCGCAAAAAATACACATAACAAAGGTAATGCGACTTGCAGCAATGAGAAAAAACAATTGAAACAACAAATAGGGAGTGAAAAAAAGACACCAAAGAGGACAGATTGTGTGATTCCATTTACATGAAACTCAACAGGCAAAGTCCATCACAACAGAAAACAGAGAAGTGTGGTTCCCCACGGGATGGATGCTGAGTGGGAGAGGGTGGGAGAGAGCCTCTGCAGCATTGAAGATACTCTGTGTGTTGGTCTGAGTGTGGGTTAAACAGATGTATACATATGTGAAAATTCATCAAGCCTATCACTGATTCGTGCACCAATTATATGTAAGTTATTATTCCTCAGTTTACATTTGCCAGTGTTAAGTACTGGGTATTTTGCAAATGTTTGTAAAACTCATTACCCACTTATTAAACCATTTAAAACAAGCATTTAAGTTCAACGAACTTGGCAATAAATTACAATACTATCCAATTGTGGAGGCAAACAGTCAAGGGCCTTAATTGGTAGGACAGGAGAAAGCTTGAATTGACAAATAGAATATAACATTTTACAGTCTTTGGATATTTTGTCACTTTATATATGTTTATAAATTGGGGGACGAATAATATCTTTATATTATTTAGCTTTCTTGTCTCCAAATTATAACCTTTCTCATAGCCACTTAAACTTTTATTTATGTAAATCTTGCACATTTCCTGATAAGTTAAATTTTACCACGTTTTTGCCTCACAAGTTAGCTTTTTACATACACTAAGGCTACTGTTTTCTTTATGTTGATTTTTACATATCCATCTCATAATTCTTTTATTTTTCATGGTATTCTTTTTTATTCAATCCTCTTGGGCTTTCTGTGTAAATAATTACATCAACTGCAAATAAAAATTGCATAAACCAGTACCCTCAGAAAACTCTCAAGTGACAGTTACAATACAGGTTATCTTTATCTTGTTCCTGACTCAAACGACCTTTGAGCGTTCTCCATTAAGCTTGATGCAGCATTTAGGGTGAGATTGAATTTCATCATGTTGTGGCAGCACCCACATATTCTAAAACACAAAATTTGACCAAAATTAAAGAGGAATAAACAAATCTACAATCACAATCAAAGTAAATCCATAATCCTCTCAATAACTGACAGAACAAGCAAAACGATCAGCAGGGGACACAAAAGATTTAAACAGCATTAATACCCAAATTAACCCAATTCACATTTAAGAAACACTTCACCCAACAACTGCAGAATACGCACTGTTTTTAAGTGCATATGAAACGTTCACCAAAATGGACCACACATACACTGAGCCATAAATCAAGTCTTGACAAATTTTAAAAGATTGAAGTCATTTAGAAAATGTTCTCTAATTACAGTGGAATTAATGATGAAATTAATAACAAAAAACAGTAATATCTGAATATTAAGTAACACATTGCTAAATAACAAATCAAAGAAAAAGCACAATGGGAACTATAAACATTTTGAATCAAAATAATTTATCAAGATGTGTGGGATGTGGCTAGAACAGTGGTTACAAGGAGATTTATTGCATAGACTAGGAGAAAAGTTAAAAGTCAATTATCTAACCTTACATTTGAAAAGATAGAAAGATGACATCAAATTTAACCCAAAGAAAGTACAGTGAAAGAAATAAGAGCAGAAATCAATGAAATGGAGAAACAGAACCAAACAGGAAAAAAAATCAACAAGACCCAGAGCTGGTCCTTTGAAAAGATTAATAAAAATAATATAATGTTTATAAGACAGATGAGTATAAAAGAGAAAAACATATTACTGATATGAGTCATAAAAACTGAGATATCACTACAGATCCTACAGATGCAAAAAGGATAACGGGAGGAAATTAAGAACAACTTTTATGTCAAATTTGACAGTCTAGATGAAATGGAGAAATTCTTTGAGAAAAATCAATTGATCAAAACTGGTATAATAAAGAATATAATATCAATATTCTCATATCTATTAAAGAAATGAAATTCGTTATTAAGAACAGCCCCTCTCTAAAAATTTAAGGCCCAGGTGACTTCACTGGTATATTCTTTCAAAAATTTACGAGAAACAATACCAATCTTCTTTCACAAAAAGGAGAAAAAAAGGATATTTCCTCACTTAATTTATGAGGTCAGTATCGCTTTGATAAGAAAAACTGACAACATTAGAGGAAAAGAGAATTACAGACCAATATTCATGATGAATACAAAAATCCTAAATAAAATATTATTAAATTAAATCCTGCAATTACAAAAAGGCTAATACATCATGACCAATAGATCTAACGTTTAGAAATCTATTATTAACAAAATCACTAGCAAAATATTAGGAGAAAAACCATATGATAAATTCAATAGATGCAGAAAAGTCAGTGAAATTCGATACCTATTCATGACAAAAACACTCAGTTAAGTGGACATAGAAGGAAATGTCCTTAATTTGATAAGAATATCTACAAAAGCCTATGGCCAATATATTGTACAAAATTCTGAGCTGTAAAATACTGAAAGCTTTTCCCTTTAAAGTAAAGCAAAACAAAAATGTTCGCTGTCACCACTTACGTTATTCCACTGACAGTTCAAGCAGGGGCGATACTGAAAGGAAAAAGGAAGAGTATGTGATTTGAAAATGAAGCCAAAGTATTATTCACATCTAAGATAATTTTTATACAGAATATTCAAAGGAGTTTACAGACTATGTATTAGAACCAATCAGTGAATTAGGCAAAGCTGTGGGATATATGGTCGCTATACAAAAATTAAGTGTTTCTATAGACTAGTTACAAAAAAACTGGGAAAACAGAATGTAAAAAGTAAAAAAGCTCTTTTAAAGAGCCCCTCCGACATGACTGAGGACGACGACTCTTCCTCATTCCTTGCTAAAGCCTGCATCCATCACGGTGTGTGAAACGTGAGAGACATGCCAGTGGCCATTTCTGTGGAAGTTTGAAGTACCTTGTTGGTAATGTTATTATTCCAGGATGTTTTGGAGGGGGAGAATTTTACACAGGAAGTACAAACAAAACTGAATCATGAGCAATTTCTGTGGCTATCTCCAGGATATCCATGAGTTAAACCAGATAATAATTCACAGGCTCAGAAAGCATTGGGACCAGAAGCCATGGCTGTAAAGCAAAGAAAGAGAAAATGGAATTGGAGGGAAACCCTGAAGGAAAAAAGGTTGCTTTCCTGGAAAGGGGAAACTGTAGTTCAAGGTAATACTATATGAAATAAAAGCACTAAAACCAGAACCAAAAAAAAAAAAGGGTGTTTCCTCATACCCATCTAACAGAGGGAAAGCGATTAGAGAGCAGAGCGTTTAAGCTAAGCAGACAGCAGTTACTGTTTCCCTAGTGCTTCAGCTCAAAATCATCAACATGCCAAAGCATCATTTTGAGATGGCACATGCTGAACTCTTTTATGAGAAACAACCTTTACACAGAATATCTCCTCCTCTTTTAATTTTCATCTCTCCTCTTCACCAGGCCTTCCAGATCCCATGTTTAAAGCTGGGAGGGTGTGCAAGCCAAAATGATTCTACAGAGAGAGAAGCCTCCAGACAGGGCTCACCCGCCCCTCCCTTCTTGGTAACCCAGAGTTGATCATGTTTCAGTTTGTCTCCTTCTTGGCCTTCTCCATTGGTCTTAGGCTCCTTTAGGATTGGGATTCAGTCTAATGTATCTTTGCGTCCCCAGCACTGATCAGGGTTTCTGACACTGGGCCGACTTAACAAATGTATGAGGGGTCATTTATTAGTCATGTACTTCACAGTAAGTAACTTATAATTCAGTGTATATAAAATGGTGGCTGCATCCATGAACATGTCTTCTAAGAGAGCCTGTTTAGGGAGAAGATGAGTCCTGGGCTGACAAGTTGAGACTTCCAATTTTTTGTTCCCATTTATTTACGTTTGGCTACTCACTGTCTAGAATTTCTTCTTGAAAAAAAGCTTTTTAATATACAAAATCGTTAATGGTGCACGATGTTTGCTTTTTTCTCTCCAGTGTAAATAATTTCAGTCCCTTTGGAGAACCAGCAATCAGGAAATAAGCTGTCCTATAACAGTGTGGAAACCGGAAGAGCTGGCGTTCGGGCTGCCTGTCACTACCAGAACCAATAAGTCGGGACAAGGATTGAATCTTCATGGGTGCTTTATTCAGATGCTGGCAATCTAGAAGACGGCGGGTCAGGTACCCTCAAAACTGTCTTAACAGCTTATCTCAAGCCAACCTTTTTGTCAGGAGAAAGAAAGGGTAGGTAAGGGGTCTGGAAAAAAAGGTTATTCAGATAAGAGTTGCAGCCAGGCAGTCATTTTCCTAGTACTTCTTTATCTGTTGGTCAACTCCTGACGTTCCCTCCCTGAAACACAACGGCTCAGATACCATCTCCATTGCTTGCAGTCCCCGTGGGGCACAAAGGCTGCATTGCTTGTCAAGTCATGTAGGTCATGCATGTTTCTGGAATAACAGCTTTCTACATGCATTGATCACTTAAGCCTATCAACTACAACCAAAGCTAAACTCTTTAACTCTTGAGTTCCCCTATCAATGCCATACGTATAATGAAAAGGCGAACTCCTGGCTATTCTCCTTTACCATATCCTGGAGCTTTACTGGTTTAAGAATTTCGCAAAATGATGGAGCTGGTGTTCCCTTTAGACTTTTCTTCCTTTTAGCAAGATGTGTCTGCTTCTCGCTGTTAGAGCTCACGACTCTCAGCGATCTCTGAACGAGACTCTGGACAAAGCTGAAGGCGCCCCAAAAGCCACATGGAATACAGGATAGAAATCAAGTCATAGGAATAAGAGGGTGCTTCTCAAGTACTCAGGGAAGTAAAGAAGGAGAGAAATTCTCGTCGGATGTCCACCGGGCTCCTGGTACTCCAGGCCTCCTTTTGCATGTTGATTTGTGAAATGAGAAGTGGAAGGAAGCCTATTTTATATTTCAAAGATTCAGGACCCAGACCATTAGGTAAAAACTTTAGGGACTTAGGGTCTATTTGTAGCCATAATGACCCATAATTGATTATAGAAAATATGAAAAAAGGTACAAGGAAGCTAATTACCACCTGTAATTGTACTACTCAGGACGAAGCCTTACCCAAATTAATTAATTAATTAGTATAGTTTATTTACAAAACTGAAGTCATACAAAATCTAATTTAAAACTTAATTTATCATCAAATAGACCACGATCATTTTTCTCATGCTGTGGAATATATTTTTATTATTAATATGTGTTCTAAATTTAATGTGATATGCTCCATTTTTAAATCGAGCCTCCCCTGCTGGACATTTCAGTTGTTTAAGGATGTCTTTGAAGGGAGTCACACAAAGGGTGGGGCTGGACCTGCGGGAAACATCAGAGGCGCTAGTGTTTAGCTTGGGAGACTAGATTCAGGTGAGAAAATCCCAGCTTTCTCCCAGTATTTAAAGGTGGGCATTTAGAAGAGGATTAAGCGTTGGCCTGTGTGATCCCAAAAGAAAAGATTTAGAAAGAATGGACGGAAACCTCGGGGAGATCGATCCGTCGTGTGTAAAGACGATTTTGTACCGTGAAGAGAAACCAGAGTAGGTCTGGGCAGTTTCAGGAGGTCGTGAGTGTCCTGCTGGTGAGGATGCTTAAACGTAGGCTTAAAAATCACTGATGTGCTTGAGAACGTGGAAGAAGTCACTAATTTATTTGTTCTTTTGGAAGGGGAAGTGCTCCTGGGAAAGGCTTCAAAAGTGAAAATTTGGGCCCTGGCTGGGTGGCTAAGTTGGTTGGAGAGTCGTCCCATAAACCGAAAGGTGTGGGTTTGATGTCCGGTCACAGCGCGCACCTAGTTGGCAAGTTCCGCCCTCGGTTGGGGCACATACATCTTTCACATCGATGTTTCTCTCTCTCTCTCCCTTCCTGTTTCTCTAAAATCAATTAAAAAACATATCCTTGGGTGAGGATTTTTTTAAAAAGTGAAAATTTGAATGTAGTGCCCTTATTATTTCTGTTGGGGCCCAATATTTACACAATGGTCTACAGTTCATAAAGATTACAATGAGGAAACAGGATCAGAGACGTTAAGTAAACCACCCAACTTCTAGTCGAGAGTAGGCTAGAAGTCCATGTTCTCAGTCCTCACACCCCTTCTGTCCAGTTGCTCTGAAGACTATTCACGTCATTGATCCCTTCTAGAAAGTCCAGACTCACGGGACATCACCTGTGCCCTCCTTCATTGCAAGAAGATGAGGATGTCCCCGATAATTCATGTGAACACGACGTCACTGTAGAGTTAACAGGGAAGGTCTCCTGCGTGTCATCGTTACCCCACAGCAGCAACTTCATGATGAGGAGTTTGACGGGTAAGGGTTGAGCTCCTTCGCATTCTGACATCCTAGATTCTCTGATGGCCCAGGTGCCTTCTGCTCAGGACAGGGCCCCCTTCCTTTGCGGTCTGAATTAGTACACCTCAAAATTTGGCCCACTCTGTCACATATATGCGTACTTTCAGCTCACTGGGCTTTGACTCTTCACTCTACCTGTCTAGCTGCAAAGCACACCACTTAAGAATTTATTCCTGTTTCAACAGCCACCCTGAATCCCTGTTCAGTCTAGTCCTTTTGGGCTAGACAATCTAGAAGGAAATGTCAAGGTCTCCTTCTGGCTGGAGGGGGAGGGGCCCGGGCACCATCTGCAGGTGACCAGCTGCCTGCCTGCTTCCCTCCTGGGGGCTCTCCTCTCCACCAGGCTTTTCTTGCTAAACCAAGTCAGAGGGGCCTGTGACGATGACCACCCCTGAAAGGCGCCCGCCTTCAGTGCTCCACTAAAGCCACCTCAGCCCTTCCTGCCGGTTTGCAACCCGCCGGCCAGGCCCCCTCCCAATCTTCAGGAAGCCTGCACCCACTGTGGTAGGGAGAGGAAGGCCGGAAGCAGATGGCCACCCCCTCTCAGTCCTGTGAAGTGTATTCCCCTCGCTTTTAACCACTTCCTGGTTTTTGTTGCTGGTTTTGGAGCCAGGTCTTGCTGGCTCCGCTCTTTTGAAAACGTTTATTTGGTACCCAGTATATGCCAAACACTAGGGGTCAAAAAAAAAAAGGCAAAACCAAGGGGGTAAGGCCTCTGTCTCTGAAGAGCGTCCTTGTCTCCTGGCAGATGGAAGAGGAAATCTGCAATGAAAATGCAGGGAGGTGAATGCTTTGAGGAGGGAACGAGGAGGCCTCGCCAGGGAGAACACAGCAGGCTGGAAAGAACCAGTCAGTCGTGTGTTCTGGGGACCTCAACTGGGGAAGCCCCGGCGCAGAAGGTGTGAGGGGTCCGGTCTCGAAGCGGTCCGGGGTCAAACTCTCAGGCAGGGATGCTACCCCTAAAGCAGTGAAGAGTCCTCTAGGTTGTCAGCAGGCGATGATGTGATCCCGAATTGGAGAAAGACTCCCTGCAGCCTCCAGGGGGGTGAGGCAAAGGAGCCAGGGAGGCTGGGAGTGGCTTTCGGTATATTATTCTTTTCTGTTCTGTTTAGATTTTCAAGCCATGTACTTGGAATTGTTTTTATTTGAAAAATAAACAATGATTATCTGAGCAATGAGAGTAGTGGCTCCTTTCGCCTTATTCTTTATACTCTTTGTGTTACAGGTTTTAAAAGGTAATATAAGTAGTTTTTGCTTTTATTTATTTTTTCCAGTTCTATTGAGATATAATTGACATGCCGCTACACTGTATAAGTTTAAGGTGTGCAGTACAATGATTTGACTTACATATATTGTGAAATGATTACCACCGTAAGTTTAGTTAACACCTGTAACCTCATAGAGATACCAAACAAAAACCAAAAAACAAAAGACACATTTTTTTTTCTTGTAAAAAGAACCCTTAGGATTTACTATCTTCACTTTCATAAAAGATGAGGAAAAAGTAGGTTTACAGTTGTTTGTATGGAATATATACAATAATTAATAACACAAGATAAACTGTTTCGTTTACTCACAGCTGTAAACCTGTTTTTGCCCGACCCGTACATATCGTACAGCAGTGTATACTATAGTTATCACGTTGTACATTAATCCCAGTATGTCTTTTATCTTATAACTGGAAGTTTGTACCTTTTGACTACCTTTATCTAATGCCCCCTGGCCCCAGCCAGTTTTTGCTTTTAGAAATCTGTAAGTACATTTAGAGATGGGAATGCAGAGACATGCTTGCTGTCCTCCATAAATAAACTTTTGGCTCTTTGACCCTGCTCTTAAGCGGTTAACAGTGCATGCAGGTACAAGGCTATTATTTTTGCATTTGGGACTGTGAACCCCAAGAAAGAAGATATCTGCTAAGAAGAGCTGTGGTTACTTGGGCTCAAATGAAAACAAACAAATAAACAAACAAACAACAACGAAAGACAGAGCTTAGTGACTATTTCTATGCACAAACTGCACCTCAGGGAAAAGCCTGTACTGAACTGCCTGCCTCTGCACTGAGCGGCCTGCCCGCACTGGGCTCCCGCCGTGTGAGCATGTGAGCCTGCCTTATTGAGGAGTCCTTGGAATCCTGTTTCAACCAGTAGGCCTGAGGCTTTTCCCGCCCAGTTGGAGCTGAGCATCTCTCCTCCCACCCCCATCAACATCTCCACCAACCCATCAGAGTAGCTAATTTCCGACCAATCAGGACAGTACCCCTTAGGCCAATCAAACTATGAGGATTTGAAATCCTCATTTGCGTGAGGTCAGACCAATCAGGGATCAGAGGCAGGGTGTTCTGTCTATATAAGCCAGTTACTCGTTGGCTGTAGGAGCGCACTTTTCTTTTCCCCTGAAAAGCGGAGGGAGTGCTGCTCTTGGCTGAGCTGAAACAGTGAAGATGCGTCCTTAGAGCACAGCGGGCCAGCGCAAGCCGGAGCGGACTAGGCAGGAGCAGCGGGGCTGTCTAGCTGGAGAGGGACCTGGCCCGGGGCTGCCTCGTAGCTGTGATGTTTTCGGAGCCGGACTGTGTCACGATTGGGCTCTTCTGTAGCCGTGCTGTTTTCATAGTTGTGCTGTATCACAGTTGCACTGTTTTGCGCTGAATAAAGTTTCCTTCTTTACTGCACCCCCAAATGGGGATTCTTGTTGGCGCTGAACTGGTGCCAACAACCATCAGTTCACAATACTGTAGACGTTAATAGACTTGCCCACACAGAGGACCTGTCTAAACCTCTGTCCATTGAGAATGCCCAAATCTGTGCTTTCTCAAGCTGGCGGCCCCTCGGGTGAGCTGAGGACTGGGTAAGAACACTGGTTTAAGAAACACTGCTGTAATAGAACTAACTAGCTACCTGGTAATCGCTAACATTTCTATGTCTCTTCAGTGGCATTTTCTTCTTTCAGCTTTGCTGACAGATTGCAGCAATCTGTCCTCTGGTGTTAGAGAAATTCCATCCGTTTTAAGATCAGAAGAGAACATTTTCAGGTTCTGTACAATCACTGGACAGCTTCCCCTAAAGTCCTATGATTGTTTAAAAAACCCTCATGATGGAGAAAAACTGGAAGAAATATCAGGAGCTCATCATTCACTTAAAAAATACAGCACAAAGTAGCATTTATGGTATGCCAGATACGGTGCTAGCAATACAAAGATGAAAATATAGGATCCTTGCCCTAAAAGTGCTTAGAGTTGAGAAACAAGCAGGCAAATACAATATAATACAGCAATACCACTGTTATGACCACATACGTATCTTTTGAATTGAATTGACATAAAATAGGAAATACGTTAAAGACAGTAGCAGTAAATGTGCATATCGATACTGCAGGAATGTCCACTACATAACTGCGTTAAAAAGCTAAGAAAACAAGCCAAAACTCTCAAGAACTGTTGAGCTAAGGAACCATTGAAGTAAGTGACCTTTGTAGATTTCTGTGCCTTCCACCTAATTTTTAAATTCCAGGTACTTAATTGTTTTTCACAGTTTCATTAAGGGCATTTTCCCTAAACCTGTTAATTTCAAGAAAGCTACAGCTATATGTATGAATCAATGTATTAAAATGCATTTCTTTTCAAGTCTTGCCAAAATGTTGCAAAATACTGTTGCAAGATAGTCCAAAACTGTGAATTATACACTGTTATCTAACAGTTTTACATTTTCTACTTAACCTTTATCTTGATGTCACAAAAAAAGAAAATGTTAACGACAACTCATAACATTGGTAAACATTCTTACATGATAGGAAAGTAATGAACATAGTCTTTCTTTTTAAAAATGGCACCGTTAGAACCACATCTTGTCATAAAACGACCTCCCGAGGCTAGGAGAGTGGCAGCAGAGCATTCGGTACAGGTAAGAGGAGTTGGGGACGGTGAGAGCACCTAGGCTGAGCAGGCAAGAAGTCTGGACGAGATCCCCTTGGGAGATGGCTAGGAATGGAGATGACCACAGATAGCCTGGGGTGATGGCTGTGCCATGTTTATATCATACGCTAGCCTAGAAACAATAGCCTTCCAGTTTTCTTTCTTCTTCCTTTTTTTTTTTGCAGTAAAAAAAATAAAAGAAATCAATAAAAAGGTGACACCTCTTCCCTCCTCCCCCAAATGAGCATGGGACATATACAGGCAGGGCACAAATTACATACACACACACACACACACACATGACAGTAAATGGACAAAGACATGCAAATTAAAACGAATGTGGAAAAAAGTCTTTCTCACATACTACTATTAGTGCAAATTGGTGAAATAATTTCTGAGGGATATTTTGACAACATGAATCAAAGTGCTTTAAGGAGGTACGCTCTTATCCTAAGGAAATGGCTGGACAAGCATGTAAAATGTGTATGTGGAATGTTTGTGCAGCTTTATTTATAGTAACAAAAGTGAATAGAACTTCCTTTAAAAATAGAGGAGCAGTTAAATGAGTGTGGCCCATACTTGTAGCCATAAAAATAATTATCTAAGTTTCAGTTAACACAAAAATGTGTTCATAACTGTAAGTTAAAGAAGGTATATTACGTACCTATTTGTGTGTGTTGCGTGAGTTCAGCTATCCCTAAGAAAGTCTGGGAGGACATATGCCAATATGAAGATATTATTGAGGTTTATCTCTGGGTAGTATATATGAATAGCCTTTACCTCTTTGTTTTTCCATATTGTAAAACTATTTCAATTGACTTTTTTTTTTCTGACTTCAGATGTAGAGAATTGAGTATTAACTTCTTGATTCATAGCGTACTGTCATTGTCAGTTTAAGGCCCCTCTCCTGTTTTAGTTTATTTAAAAATCTGTTTGATATACATGAATTACTTTTAAAATCAGAACAAAAAATACATCTTGTACAAACGGGAAAAATCAAGGACCTTCACTCAGAAGCCTGTAAGATCAGGCGTGTCTGGTTCCGGCCATGCCTTTGTCCAGGGACAAATGATAAATTGTCCACCTTTTCACCTGGTTACTTTTCATACTTGTTGGTTTATCCTTGGAGCGTTTGGGTTATAACTCTCAGTGGGTTTCAACCCCTGAATTTTTGGGCTTAGTATAGTACACCACCAACGGCGGTCAATAACAGATGTGGAACCAAACAAAAACCCTGTCACCTTGGCTCTGTGTATTACTTTGCCAGGGCTGCCATAACAAGGTAGCACAAGGCAGGTGGCTTAAACCACGGAATGTATTGTCTCACAGCTCTGGAGTCTAGAAGTCCAAGATCAAGGTGTCAGGGATGCTGGTTCCCTCTGATGACCATGAGGGTGAATCTGTTCCGTCTGCTCTCCCAACTTCTGCCAGCCTCAATCATTCTTTGGCTTATACATCTGTAAGACAGACATTCTCCCTGTCTTCACATTGTCTTCCCTGGGTGTATGTCTGTCTATCTAAATTTCCCCTTTTTATAAGGATATCGGTCATATTGGATCAGGGCTCACTCTAATGACATCTTAATTACCTCTGTAGCGACCTGATCTCCAAATATTCTTGGATCATCTTAGTGTGATGGGACTGGGCCTTGCAGTCATGCCTGGTGTGAATCTTGGCTTCACCACTTACTAGTGGTGTAATCTGGAGAGAGGTACTTACTCAGGACTTGTTTTCTGCTCTGTAGAATGGGAATGTAATGTTGCTGTGAGGATTAAAGATGCTCTAGAATGTACTGAACAAGTGGAGGCTGTTACTATTATTATTATTTTAGATTTTATTTATTTATTTTTAGAGAGAGTGGAAAGGAGGGAGAGAGGGAAAGAAACATCGTTGTGAGAGAAACTTATTGACCTGTTGCTTCTTGAACGTGCCCCGGCCTGGGACTGAACCTGAAACCCAGGTATGTGCCCTGACCAGGGATTGAACCAGCAACCTTTCGCTGGGCAGGATGACGCCCAACCAACTGAGCCATACTGATCAGGGCAAGGCAGCTCTTATTGGTGAGTTGGGAGTCAGTGCATACGATGAAGAGATTCTCCGATGAAAGCAAGAATTTAATCGTTGAACTTGGTCAACACTAAACTGGCACCTGTACCAGAGTCCTTCCTGCTTACATGTGTTCACTTGTTTGGAGCCAGCATAATTTCCAGGTTAGCCTTTAGGGAAAGCCTATATAAAACTATTTTACAGCCAAACCTAGACATGAAGTGACAGTTCATTGATCAATGCTGCATAAGGCGGTCACACAGTGGGGTGGGGGACGGTAGGTGGGCTGTGGTGAAGAGGGAAGGGTGAAACCTTCTAGATATGAAGACCAGCAATGCCTTCTACTACTGCATGATTAAAGTTCAAGATTGATTTGACTGACGACAAGGGCACATTTCTTGAGACACTGTCATATTCTTTCGAGATTACCTGTAAGATTAATTATGCAAGTTTCCTTCATTATCAGCAATAAAAATCAGACTCCAATTTAACTTAGTGTTAAAGGTTGCCAATGCTCAGGTGTTCCCACAGAAGTGAAACTGCCAAGGGTAGTGCGGATGAGGATCAGGGAGAAGAGAAGTAGGAGGAAGGCCTTGTATAGGTGGAAGTGTGGGTTTGGGAGGAATTAAGGTAGCTCTCTCTCGGCCATTTCCTTCAAAAACAATCCAGCTGAGTGTGGACTTTAATTACAATAGCAGGGCAATTTTGAAAAAGTCGGCGACCCAAAAGAACTTTTGAGAGTTGTGGCAACTTAAAAAATTAAAAAAAAAATTTATCGATTTTAGAAAGACAGGGAGAGAGGGATTGATTTGTTGTTCCATTTATTTATGCACTTATTGGTTGATTCTTGTATGTGGGAGATCGAACTGGCAACCTTGGTATATCTGGATGATGCTCCAACATACTGAGCTACCTGGCCAGTGCAGTCATGGAAACTTGATAGCTCTTGATATCATCAGTCGTTATGGTAAGCTGTTTGCTTGACTACTTTTTGCATAATTTATTTTAGGTTTAGTTTGATTTCTTTCAGGGCCTGCGTTAATTTGAATGGTTGCCTTAGTGTATCCATGTTTTAATTACTGAAGGAGGTAAACATTTGTTGGAAACTGTTTATTAAAGCAAGTATATTTCCTTGAGCGGCATAGGGTAGAGGCCAGTATTTTTTGCGGGGTTGTTTTCCCTTACGCCTGTAAGATTGTATCTGTTGCTACTGTATTTGTGACATTTTAGCTTAAGAAAAATTGGTATGAACACTAACATATGACAAAATCAAGCTTAGAAATTAATAAATTAGTGATTTGGTGTAAAATAATATTTACATTATTAGCGTAGCATTTCAATGCCGTTGTATTAGGTTTGGTACCAAATAGTTTTTAGCCAGTAGCTGCCTACTGATTACAAAGTAGCCAGCACAGCATGGCTACTAGTATAGCCCGGTTTTAACGCCTGGAGAGCACACCTAGCAACGTTCATGCCAAAAGGAGTAGATAGAACAAAAGTAAATGAAAGCTAGAATACTAATAAAGAATTGTGGGCGAATTCAGAATCTGGAAACAGATGGTTCATGAAAAAAGAAAAAACAGGGTGTTGGGCAACAAGGGTACCGTAATAGACCCAGGATTATTTTAAGGAGCATTCCGATAGAAGGTTGCGCCCAGAAAGGTGGGCAGGGGTTTGAAATAGTGGAAAGCCTGTGAGAGCGTGCACAACCTAAAAAAGTTTTTATGATGGCTCCGTCCATAATTTCTGAACATTGGCATTGGTTCCTACACAAAACGAGTGGCATGATTTAATCAAGGTGTCAGCCGCAGGGGCATCCCGGATTCCGACGAAGCGTCCGGAATTCCTGAGATGTCTGAAACGCGGAGGCGGCCTCTTCCCCACCCCCGCCGCGGCCTCCGTGGGCATTTTCCGGCGAGGGGGGCACGCGAGCCCTTCCAAGAACAGTTTAAACGCGCGGACTTGCGCACCCGGGGTGCCTTTCTGCGGCAGGCGCACTCCCTGGGGATGAAGGTGAGAGCCCCCGGCCCGGGCGCGCAGGGGTGGGCTTCCCGGGTCTCCGCGCGACCGCAGAGCCCAGCCCCCTCCCCCGGGCGCGGGCGGGGCTGCGGGCGCACGACGCGGAAGCGTGGGGCTCCGGGGGTGGCAGCGCAGAAGCCGTGCGCGCGCTCCCCAGGCCGCAGTCGGCGCGGGCGCGGGGTGCGGCCAGGCTGCCGGGGAGGCGGGGGGGGCTCTCGCGTACAGGCCGGGCCGCCGCCTTGCCCCCCCCTTTCTCTACCCTTCCCCTTCCCTCCCTCGGCCCAGCCGTCCCCCTCCTCTCCCCTCCCCCGAGCGAATCACGCGCCCTCTTCTGACACTCGTAGCGGGCCGAGCTCCGAATTTATCCTTCACGTGACCTGAGGGGGGTTGGGTGGTTGGTTGGGGACGGAGGGGGAGAGGTATAGGAGGGAACGGAATCTGCCGTTGCCCGAGCAACAGGCCCCGCCCACCGGCTTGGGCCGTGGGGCGGGAGGAGGACGTCAGCACGTCAGCCGGGGTTTTGCGTTTTGATTGACAGTTGCTATAGCGACCGGGTCGGTCCGTCGCCATTTTGTTGGTTGGTTTTTTTTTAAACCCTTTCGCTTCCCGCCCGAATAATAATAAAAAGCCCCATTGGAGTGAGGCGGGGGTGGCGGCGGCAAGAGCGGCTGGGGGATCCGGGGAGACTGCTGCCGTCGCTGCTGCTGATCGCGGCTCAGGTCGGGCTCAGGGAGCGGACACCCCGAGAGGGGGGTGCGGGCGCCGCCGCCGCCGCCGCCGCTTCTGCTGCTGCTGTTCCTGCTGCTGCTGTTGGTGCCGCTGCTGCCGCCGGCGAGCGGGCGGGCCCGGTGTGAGTGTGAGAGTGTGTGTGAGCGTGTGCGCGGGCGAGTGTGCGTGCGTGTGTCTGTCTGTCTGTGCGGGCACTCGGGGGCGGGCGGTTCGGGCTCTCCTGGCGGAGCCGCCGCCGCCACCACCACCGCCGCCACCACCACCGCCGCCGCCACCGCCCGGCCCGGCGCTTCTGGCTGCGCAGGTTTGGAGCGCGCGCCATTTTGTGAGATTTACAAAATCCTCCTCGGGAAGAAGCCGCTGGAGCGGCCGCGCATCGGCGGCCGGCCTCGCCACCGCGCCCTCAGCGCGGGCCGGGCCGCGCGGCCCCGCCGCCGGGAGCCGGGGTCCGGGGACTGCGGTATTTGCCGGGGAGGGGGCTGTCGCCTCCCCGGCCCCGGGCGCCGCTGGAACCGCCAGCCGGACAGAGACTGAGAAGGCTGCGGATCGGCCGCGGAGCCGGGAGCGCCGGGGGCGGAGAGAGGCAGCCGGGCGGCGCTGGCTGCGGAGGCCGCGGCGGGAGTGCAGCGGCGGGATCCTGAGGCTGAGACTCACCGGAGGGAGCGGCGCGAGCGCCCCGCCATCGTCCTGGTGAGTGTCCGGCCCGGCCGCGGCCCCGCCCGGCCCGGCGCCCGGCTCCCCCCGCGGCCTGCAGCCGGGCCCGCGCCGAGGCCGGCCGGGCGGAGGGAGGGACCTGCCATTTTAGGAGGAGGCGCCGCGGCCCGGGGCTGGCCGCCGGGGAGGGAGCCGACTGGCCCGGTCCCGGAGGAGAGGCGGGTGCGAGCGGAGGGAAAGTTGCGGAGGGTGGGAGCGGGGGCCGCGGCCTCCCGGGAGCCGGGGCCTGGGGGCCGGAGAAAGCGCCAGACCTTCACTGGTCGCCCGAGCGAAGGGGAGGAGGTTGTCTTCCTCCTCCTCCTCTTCCTCCTCATCCTCTTCCCCCAGCTCCTCCCTCGTCCCTCCTCTCGGCCCCCTCCAGTGTGGGAACCGCCGGGGTTCTCCGCAAGGACAATGCACGGGTTAAGAAAATGGGGCTGGCTGCTGGGCGACGCGCCGGGGAAGGTCGCGAGCCCGGTCCCTCCGCGGCCCTTCGGGGTGTGTTCCGAGGCGAGGGCACTCGGCGTGTTCCGAAGTTGTGCAGGGAGTGCACGCTATCCTGGCCACTCGGGATGGAGTGATGACCCGTCTAGCAGCCGGGAGGAGTTGGTGGCGGAGAATTTGTAAATTAAAATTGATACCTGGGTATTGCAGCGGAACTTAACAAGTCTATTTGCAGACCCCAACCCGCTCTGGCTTATATCCACGGGAAACTGCCGAGTATCTTAACACTTAGCGAAAGGCCCCTTCTTAGTCTGAAATGGTTAAAAATGGCAAAGTTAGTGAGTGATTGACTCCGACTACTCGACTGTGCCTTCCATCCAACCGTAGATTATATGAATCTTGTAATCTGGGTGCAGCGCTTGAATGCCAGTACCTTGTGGTTCTTGAATTCCACCTAAGTTATCAAGTCATCAGAAAAATACACCTTAAAACACTGTTTTTACACTGTTTAAAGATTAGGACTAAAAGTGCCACGCACTGTTCTGGAGGCGTTACATGTGCTTGCCCTACTGGTACAAACTGCTACCCATTTTACAGGTGAGGGGACTGAGCCGTGGCTCATCCAAGGTCACGCAGCTGGAACTCTGGGTGCCAGGAGCTGAGCCAGCCTGCCCAGGCTCCTAATCACTAGGTTATAATTTAGTATTAGAAGTACTGGCACATTATGAGGCGATCTGTAATGACTCAGTGTTCTAACCTAGAGATTGTGTCCACGTGTGCAGTGGACTTAACTTTGTGGTTGAGGCCCTCTCGGTGAAACTTACCAGTTCCCCCTCCCACCCAGAAAACCACGTAGACTGTTTTTTGAATGGAATTAAAAAGTATTCTTTGGTGCATTCTGTTCTTCACACTTAGTTTTAATTATAGGTATTAATTAAGCATTGTTGAGTCATAAGAAAGTTTTGTGAAAAGTTATGTTTAGTCATTTTTTAAAATCTTTGAATAGGTAGATTTTTTCTGTGACCCCTTATAGTTTGCATATACAGTGTTTAAGAATGGATATATTTAATATTTCGATTTTGGGTTGTTTAATAATTCAGTGGATTTTTTTTAGCTTTTGTTAAATTTCTCATTTTAATTGTTTAGTTACATTAAGAATATTTTTAGATAGACGATAAATTCGAGACTGGAATTAAAATTTCATATGCTGATTTTAATGTGAAGAAGAGTTTGAAAGAAATTGTAGGTTCTTGGGAAAAAGTTTACTTGGTGATAGTGAAGATTTTTAACATACACGGGACTTGGATTCGAAATCGCCCCCGCCTCTGGAGGGCTCGCCTCGCTGCCGCGCAGCGCCTTTGGCGGCTGTTCAAATTCATCCAGACGTCAAACCTTGCCAGAAAGCTAAGGACTTGTGTCAGTGTCTACACCGACTTTTCTTTTAAAACGGTATAAAATAAAGTTCATAAGAGACATAAGTTGAGAAAGGAGGGATCACCCCTGTGTCTATAAAGTGAAGGCACACGCATATGAGATCTAAAAAAGACCAGATTTGAACGAACAGCTTTGAAGGAGTGGATGACCATTATTGGTATGAGTGGGAGGTGGACTAAGTGATAGAGTGAGTATTTTATTTTATTTATTTTATTTTATTTTATTTTATTTTATTTTATTTTATTTTATTTTAATCCTTAGGGATTTAGAATTTAGGTCTAAGATCGTTTCTTAAACATATTTTAAAGTCATTTAGGTGGGACCTATTAGAAACTTAACAGGCACAAAATTACTGTGTGTTGGGGATTAAACTCTTAATGAGTTAGTCCAGCCTTTCAGGAGCACTGACACTCAGAATAAATGAAAACATTCTGTTTTAATGCACTGTCCTGTTTGGGGAGGGTGGGTGGTGAAAAAGATCCTTGGTTAGAATTTTTTTCTCCCATCTAGAACTTTGTCCAATGTCTACCCCTTAGTTTTATTTATGCAGAGTTACTGTGTTTATCATTTAAAGTTGTGGGGCTGGGGAGTGGTAACTGTAGCAACTAGTATTTAAAGAATTTTTATAGGTTTTTATAGTGCTATGACTATTTCTCTGCAAAAACAAAATTGAGATAACTTGTTACAACACATGGTATAGAATGACCTTGGGCATGCATTTTGTTTTGAAACTATATGAAAAAAGAAAAGGTAAATTTATATTGAATTTTGAGTACTACTTGAAAACAGTTTAAAAAAAAAAAAGAAATAGCTTAGAAATTTAGTCTCCCCAGGATACTTTCACATGCATGTTTATTGTTGGCAAATGTCTACAGTTACTGGAAGAAAATTTGCATAGAAGTAACTTCATTATGAGTGAGAAGGGAATTGCCTTATATACAATATTAAATACAAGATTAGTAAAACAGGGGGCTTCATTTGTGACTTGATATTTGTGATAAAGTGTGTCAGCTTTGCTTCAGCATCAACTTTTCTCTGTTTCAAAGAGCTTGCACATTTTCTGCACAGATAGAGACTAACACCCCCTTCAAGCCATTTCCTTTATCCCGCAAGAAAAAATCTTTACGCATCTAAACCCAGCAAAACCCAAAAACTACCAGAAAGACTTTCTATAAAGATCTTGGTTCTTTTCTCCCCAAATTTAGTGAGTCTTTAACTTATTATATTCCTTATCAGTAATTGAAACTGTGAGCTAAGAATTTGCGTTGAGAGTTCTGGTGGTTTTACCTCCAGAAACTCGTGTATGTTTTCTTTGTGGAAGTGAAGATACTGCTTGAAAGTATCAAACATGGTCACCTGAAACTTGATACTAACAGAGCTTGCCCTGTCAAAGTGAGTTGTGGAACCTGTAGAAGAAGAGCACCTTATACATAGTGGCTGTACCATTTTAAGACTTACTACCGTGTATTATTTTGACCACTACGCAACGTTCTGATGGCCAGAGAAAATTTGGTAATTCATACACCAAGGCTTGTGCAATTTTGGATTAACAATTTTGAGTGATTAAAATTTGTGTTTAATGACTTGGAAAAATAATCAAGTTATTTTAAATTACCTAAAATTTCTCTTCATTTGCCCCTAAATGAAGAAATCTTTTGAAATCTTGCCTTATGTCAACACTGTAATGTTAAGCTAGACCTGTAAAGTTTACCATTGGTTATGTGAAAGTGAAATGTTGACTTCACATAACTAAAATAATTAAGGTTTATATTAGGTAATTAAAGACAAGTTTTGTTTCCTAACCTAAAGGCTACAGGCAGCCTTAGTTTCATTTTTTTGGTATAGGAAAACAAAAATTTTGGAAATGCCGATTTGATTAAACCAGCTAAATGTTTTTTAGTAGTTACGCTTTTGCTTTGAAATTCTACTTCTAGAGTTGTATAATGAGTTACAATTCTTTATTGGCAATAATAATTTATAGTACATTGAACAAACATCTAAAATGATGTGGTTCCTTGTAGGCATATTTTTTACTAACATAGAACCATTTTGGCTTTTTGGCAATTGATTCCCCTATTGTAGCTGTGTACCCTCTCTTCTAGAAGATTATTTTTAAAAGTTTGTATCACTGTTAAAGTTTTGACAGGTCACATACATACTTTTGTTAGAGGGACATGTGTATATATATGCATAATGTATAGTGCATAGTAGCTTAAAATGCACCTTTTGAATTGATGAATTGTTTTGAGTTTTATCTCCCTATGATTGAGGTGCTTGTTTAAATTAGTTTTGTGTGAGGGGAATTAGTGAACTGGTTTAACATGAAATGAAACTGATTTTCAGTATCACCTCTATTTTAGATAACATCCCTGTTCATTAAATAACTCCCTAATTTTTCTAAATGTGTGTTTATGTATGTGTATATATACACATGTGTATACGTATATATACATAGGTGTGTTTATGTATATATACGCATGTATGTACACCACGTATATGTGTGTATATACATAAAATACCCAGTGACAGGGGTTGATTTTATTTGTTTTATGGATGTTTGTGGTTAAGGTTGGCATCATAACACATGTATTTGGGTAAACACATGATGAAACTGTCACATCTTTTTAAAATCTGTTTGACAACTAGGTATTGATAGCGGTTGAGGTAGCGTGAGCTGTGGGGAGAGGAGAGAGCTGGCCTTTGAGATGGCACCTGGCAAAGGCTCTAGTCAGGCAGGTCTGGAATCTCGACAGGACCTGCCATTCACTGGCAGTGTGGCCTTTAGCACAGTGAGTTCACTAAGCATCTTCAGCGGTAAAATGGGGCCACTGGTACTTACCTTAGTGTTCTTGTGAAGATCGATATTGTATATAAATTTCTTAATAGCTTTCTTCTCCCCCTTTCGCGCCCTTCCTCTTCATTCATACTCATCCTTAGGGTCTCAGCATAAATGCTACTGCCGTAGAAAGGCCTTCCCCATACCCCAAGCCTAGGTAAGATTCCTTGGCCAGGTGTTCTTACGGGAGTCTGCCTGTTTTCACAGCCCGTATCACAAATCGCTATGTAATTATTCACCCTCTTACTCCGTTAGATTGTGAGGTGCATCTGGACAGGAATAACTCTTTCTCGATTCTGCCCATAACTCGGATGCCTGGCATATAGCAGTGTAGCAGGGTATGTAAATCTGTATGCACACAGAGTCATGGAGTGAGGAATCTACATACCGAATCCTCATTGAGGACCTCTCCTTAGTTGTGCGATCTTGGACACAGTGGCTTCTCTGAGCTTCAGTGTTCTATACGCCAAATGTGCACAGCACCAGCTGCCTTGCCCAGGATTTCAAGAATGTGAAATGAGATACTGTAATGAGGTGCTTTGCAAAAGTGTAAAATGCCATATAAATATAAGCCGATACAGTAGCGATAATTTCAGTAGGGGAGTTACCCAAGAATATATAGTTATTTTTGGCTTTATTGAGTTAGTAAGTAGCTATAATTTAATATTTATTACAAATTTAAACTTTCTTTATGCATTAGTTAGAATATGAGATTGGGCCTATGTTCTGACTAAATACAGTGCCTTAAACAAGAAGTTCATTTCTCAGATAAGGGTAAGCAGTCTAAGGCTGATATTCCATGGCGTAGGGACACTGGTTCCCTCTGTCTTCTTTCCATCTTGAAGAGACATCCTCCTCTGTGTAGTACAGGATGGCTCCCAGCACACCCACAGCCCCGGAACAAGGTGTTGGGAAGACTCACTCCCCTACCTTTAACGACATATCTGGAAGTTTACACTGGTTCACACTTTTGTCTACCCCTGTTGGTCAGAACTTAGGTGGCCACATTTAGCTGCCAAGGAGGCTGGTATGTGTGGTGTTTGGTAGTTGTCTGGCTGAAAATCTGTTTCTACTGAAGAAGAGGAGAATGGGAGATTATGAAACATTACCCGTCATACTTTCAGATGTTTGGGGAGAAACTTGCAGAAATAAACTTTTGAGAAGGCAACTTATTCCACTAATTAATGTTTTATTTTTTCATATCTGGTCATCAGAATTTTAAAGTATGGTGTACGAGTTCCAATCGCTCATCATTATTCAGTATATGCAATTTATACATATATAGTCAGATCAGAAAAAATGTAGAAAAACTTTTAATAGTGAAGAAATTTTAAGTCTGATTGCATATTATTTTACTAACAGTATTTGACAGAAATTCGATTTTTTAAAAAATTTTATTTACTTTTAGAGAGAGGGGAAGGGAGGGAGGAAGAGAGGGAGAGAAACATCAATGTGTGGTTGTCTCTCACACAACCGTAACTGGGGACCTGGCCTGCAACCCAGGCATGTACCCTGACTGGGAATTGAACTGGCGACCCTTTGGTTCTCAAGCCGGCACTCAGTCCCCTGAGCCACACCAGCCAGGGCAGAAATACAATCTTGATTGCTGTGACTATACTGTGTGTAAACAGTGTTTGGAATCCAGGCTTTTGGACTATTTTAATAGTCTCCTCAATTGTACTATGTGTGTTCCTGCTGCTGTCCTTAGCAGGCGTCAGTAAATGTTCGAGTCACTGAAGTTAAAAGGGTGATGGTAGCAGTGATGTTGCATTAACTATCTAATATCTTACTCCTTTAATTTCTGTGGGTTTGGAAAAAAAGAAAAAGGAAGATGTAGGAGTCTTTGAACTCTGTAGAGCACTTTTAGATTTGGGAGAGACCCAAGAAACGAATGGATTTCAGTGTTCTGGAGGACTTGTCCAGGTGGGACATCCAAGTCACACTACTTCTCTCCCCCAGGTCATGGGTGACCCTCTGGAATCTGCTCTCCTAACAGGGCTCCGGGTAATTAACCCTGATACTGTAGAAACATTTTGAGAAACATTGATATAGTTCCTATCTCTTAGAGAAGGAAATGGATGCAAAGTAACTAAATTACTAATCAGGACCTCAGGATAAGCAGGTCTGGGACTACCATATGTTTTCCTGACTTCTGGTTCTTTGTTCTTTTTACAAAAGAAGGGACAGAGGACTGAGTACCATCCGCATTGGGGTTTTATAGGGATACCTGTCATTCCCAAATATGTTGCATTTTGGTGTGTGAGCTCATTGATAGTAAATGGTTGGCTCATTTGTGAGCCTCTTAGAAAAATAGTGCGAGTTTGTCAAGTGAATACTGAGAGGTGGGAAGCTGAGGTTTTAAATGAGCTATTGTCAGCGTTAATGCTCTGGTCAGTAGGGCAGTGCATCTCCAGGGCAGGTCAGTGGTTTTCATTCTTTTTCCTCTCACGGCACACAGGAACTAATTGCTAAAATTTTGCGGCACACCAAGAAATGTAGTTATTGCCAGTCTGACAAAAAATAGGTATGATTTTGATTCATTCACAGTGGATGGCTATTGTTGCATTGGCTGTTGTCATATTTTTATTTTACAACCTAAGGGAAAAGAGGTCAGTGCCCCTGATTAGTTAGGCGTTGCATGTTTAAAAATTCTTGAGGCACACCGGTTGAAAATCGCTGGGGTAGGTGATGGGGAGCTACTTCGCTGGCATGATTAGAAGGAAAAAAGGCAGGTCTTGTTCCCAGATTATTACTTTCTTTTTCATCTGGTTTGCTCATAATTCTCACTGTTGAATTTACTGCTTTAGGTTAACTTAAGAATTGGGTTCCCTAATTAAAAAATGGAAACACAGGAATGTCCTTTATCTGTTATCAGGTTAAAACTTTATTTTTATCAATTAGCTGGCTGTCATTTTTAAAAATTGGAGATTAGCACCTGCACTAATGAGAAAGCTGTTTTGGAAGGAGAGGGAAGAGCAGGGCACGCGTGTCCTTGCCCAAGGAACGTGAAGGACAGGTTGAGAGATGCCAGCTTGTGGTATGATCTTGGAAAGGCGCATGGAGGCTTGGTGGCCAGGGGCTGGTAGCCTGAGACTAGCACTGGCTGACCTCCTGTCAGAAAGTGCTGGTAATGGGACTGGGTAATTTGTTGAGGACCCACTGGCTTTGCTGTGCATCTACTGGAGTAGAAAGAGTTTCCTTTTTTGTTACTGTGTTACCATCTGTTTAGGGCCCCTGTTTGAGCCAGTCTTACAGTGTATCTAACGTGGAAAATTGTTCCGATACCTGGAGAATTACAGTTTTTAAATGGGTAGTACATACTCATGGCTTAAAAAAAGAAGCAGCCATATAGAATGGTGTCAAAAATTGCTCCTCTCCTTTATGCTCTATAGGTAATAGCTGTTCAGTTTTTCCTACCAGAACTGTATATACATACATATATCTACAGTTATTCGTATTAAACATGAGATATGCACAGACTTTGTGGGGGTGTGTGTGTATATAATGTCAAAAGCAAATGGGATCATGCTAAACACAGTTTTGCAACTTCAGCTTCTTGATCTATCTTAGAAATATTCTCATGTCACCTGTTTTTTCAGTGATCGGGAAATATTCCATATTGTGACTATACCACAATTAAGTCAGTCTCTATTAAAGATCGTTTACATTGTTTTCATACTTTTGCTATTTTAAGCAATGCTGCAGTGTACATCCTTGTACATATAACTGTTCTATGAGCCTTAGTTGTACGATATCTATTCATAAGGGAAATTTGCTAGTTCACTAGGTATAGGCACATTTGAATGCGTACCGCTGAATTGTCTTTCAAAAAGTAGCACCAAGCGCTTTTCAGGTAGCTGAGTTGGTTAGAGCACCATCCTGATGCACCAAGGTTGAGGGTTTGATCCCTGGTCAGGACACGTACAAGAACCAACCTGTGAAGGCATAAGGAAGTGGACCAACAAATCGATGTTGCTTTCTCCTCTCCTCCCTTCCCTCCCTCCCTCCCCTCCCTACTTAAAATAAGTTAAAACAAACAAACTAAAGCAAAAAGCGCCATCAGTTTGTGCTTTATCTGCGCTGTATGAGAGTGCGTATTTTCCCAAATCTCCCAGCAGTGGCATTTTCAAGTTTTAAATTTTTGTCAATTTAGTAAGTGAGTAATGATGTTTAATTGTTTGGGTATTTATTTCTTTGAGTGAATTTGAACCTCGTTAAGTTGTACTGTAAGTCTTGTACTTTAAATAATAAAAATAATCATTCTTGTCAGGTATTGTTAAAATATTTCCTGATTTTCCTGTATTCTGTTGGATGAAAAACTGGTGTTTTGATACATTGTAAGTGCTTTGATAAATTGTAAGAAGGGATTCTTACTACTCTTTAGCAGAATAAACATTTGTCCTCTATATGTGAATTATAGTGGTATAAGCTTTGACTACAAAAGTGAGTAAGATTTACTTTCGTCTGCTGCCAGTGTTGAGATAGTTTTGTGTTTGCAGGCAGAAGTAACAAGACCTTGGCTGCTGACAGGGAGAGGTACTGACACGTGAAGGCCTGGAAGGACACAGGAAGTGAGACAGTTCTGAGAACTCCAGCCTGCCTTGTGGAGGAGGTGGGACTTGATCTTGGTCGGGAAGAATGGCTGGGCTGTTACAGTAGAACCTGGGGAATTGACAGTGCTCTGGAGGAGGTCACATGGGGAGCCTGTGGTGGCGGAAGTGAAGGGTGACAGCCTCTAGTGAATGAGGGGGAGAGAGAGAGAGAGAGAATGTGAGAGAGACGGACAGACAGACAGACAGACACATGGGGAGGGGTAGGAACAGTTGCAGTGAGAAGTGAGAATGATGGGTCCTACATATTACAAGGATTTTGAATTTGCGGTGCTAGCTGATCTTTCGGCAGGATGGCAGGACAGCGATGGCAGCTGTGTCTGTGGGTTACGGTGGTGGCGCAGCCAGGAGGGGCTGAGCAGGCAGGCTCATTTCAGGTGAGCAGGCGCTAAGGGGTGAGAGAAGGTAGAAAGCAGAAAGCAGACGAGGGGACCAAGTTTGGAACGCATTTTTGATTTATTGATTTTAGAGCGAAAAGGAGAGGGACGGAGAAAAACATTGATTTGTTATTCCACTTGTTAAAACCTTCATGGGTTGATTCTTGTACATGTCTTGACTGGGGATTGAACCTGAAACCTTGGCACATGGGGATGATGCTCCAACTAACTGAGGTACCAGGCCAGGGCAAAAATTTCAGAACACAGTGAAATTACCTGAAGATAGTATAGTGAATATTTTGAGATTCACACAGCAATATCACCAAATTTTTGGAGACAGAGAATTAAACTTGGTGTGGCCAGTATAGTATTTATTAAAATGTATGAGTGGAACGATTGGTTTAATGGGGTAGTTGAGAATATTTTCTACTGAGGACCTGAAGTAACTGATGTAGAACAGAAGGTAGAGTTACTGTAGTTCAGACCTTCCGTTAGGGATAGGCGGAAGTAAATTGTAGCACTACTAAAGATGAGCTCAACTGGTTAGAGCCTTGTCCCCATAGCCAAGGTTGCAGTTGCTGTCTGGTCGGGGCATATTCAGTAAACGACCAATGAATGTATAGATAAGTGTAACAACAAATAAACGCTCCTTCTCTGTCTTTCAAGTCAATAAGTTAAAAAAAATAACTAAAAAATGGGGCAGTGGTAGAAAGCAATGTTTAGAAGCTGTGAATCTGGAAAGGAAAAGGTTATATTATGATACAATTCAAAGTTTGAAAAGTACAGAGTAACTGAATGTGTGAGTTTAATTAATTGAGCTTCTTATTATTTTCGTGAAAAGTACCACATTCTTTTTATTTTTACTTATATCCCTACTGGGAGATGATCATCTACAAATCGTTTGTCTTTTGAGGTGGGTAGAATTACTTACTGAGTCCCCACTAGTGCCAAACGTGGAACGAGGACCAGGAGTCAGAGGCTGCACTGTCTGCGCCATCGTGGGGTTTATGTTCTGGCGATAGGGTCTTTAAAAGTTTCTGGAGTAGGTTTGGATTTTCTTTAAAGGGAACACTGTCTGTGAAATTGAATAATTTTTGATGTTGCTTTTTGAAAGTCGAAACTGGTATCATTTTAGAGCCCTTTTGACAGTTAATTTTGAGTTAAAGTTTATTTAACTGAATAGGACTCCAGTCCTTAAGACAAATACTGTCGACTGAAAAATTTGTTCTGATTTTATTTCCCCTTTAAAAGACCTGCAACTGTCATCACAGGGGTGTTTTTTGACTTTGTCATTATATCAGACGCGTTCATTATTGGGAGATGTTACTTCTGCGGTACAAAAGATTGTTTCATAAAAGTTTTTCCAAAACAGCAATGGTAAGATTATTAGGATCTCATTGAGTATTTTACAATCTAATTTCACTTTTTGAATTTCCCTGTGATGGTTCTGTGTTACAGTTCAGAACTTCAGTAAACTCAGGTGCATTTACCTAACAGCTACCCTGAAGGCCCAGAGCTACTCAGCAGTATTAGTCAGTCATGCAGAGGGCAGAACTGGCAGACCCACGTCTTAGGATTCAGGGGAAGCCGCTGGGAGGACGGCAGTTAGTTGCTGAGTAAGAGGAAGATACAGACATCTGAAGCGAAGGGCGTGGGCCTGTAAGAGGGACAGTCAGGGACTAAAGAAGGTTCGACCGGGCGGTCAGAAACCAAAGAGGGATTTGAGCAAGTGGATGAACAAGAAGCCTCTGCGCTTTACAAAATAAAAACTCTTTAATGATTCATTGTGACTTCTAGGGTAAAGAACAAATTAGTCACAGGACCCCTTCCCTGGATGATCTGTCATTAGCTTGCTTATGCAGCATCGTGCCCCAGGTCTCTGGGTCCCTGCCTGTGTGCGCTGCTTCCTGAGGTAGTGATCGTGGTTCTCTTAAACTTTTTTCTCCTTCAGTTTCAGCTCCGGTGTCACTCTGTAAGGGAAAGCAGTCCGCCCCCCACCCCCACCCCAAGTTGCCTCTTCTTTTTTAATATCCCATGTTGCCCTGTACTTTTCCTTCATACTGCTTATCCCAGTTGGTAATTTTTTATTGCTTATTTCAACAATGCCCTCCACTGAGCAGGGGCAATGGTATTTTGCACCCTCTTTCAGTCTCAGGGATTGGCGAGTATTTGGTACCTAATGAGCACTAAGTAAACATTTGTTGGATGAATCAATGAACTCCGTGTTTTGATCTTTACTTGTTGGTCTCAAGGACCAAAGGACGATATCAGGGCAATGTCTGTGCATCTGGATAGGAGATGGCCAGGGAACATGGGAGCCTTGAGGAAAAGAAACAGGCGAATCCTGTCTTTTTAAAGAGGATTGGAAAGCTCTTCGTAGCCAGGAAAAAGGCAAAATTATTTACTCATAGATTAATAATCTAAATGCATATGAAATATCTACTGTATGTCAGAAGCTAGATTATAGGGTGGAAAGATTGTGCCTTCTTTTTTTAAAGGAGTGCATAATTTTAGTAGTTTACTGAAATAGATACAGTTCTTAGTGGTCATTTGGGGTGGTTTTAAGTTGTGGTTTTAACTTGTGGATATTCTTCATGATTCCTAGCCAACAAAGTGATTGATGTTCATTCAACAGTTATATCTGGAATGTCAGTCCAGCATTTGTAGTAGCTCTTAGGTTCACATTTAAAAAAAACTCTAGCTTCGCTTTGTTTAAAAAGTGACGGAAAAATGAAGAAGGTGGTTTGTTGGATGCTTTTCTGCAAGTTTGGGTGGCAGCAAGTATGATTCCGGGAAAGTTCATTACTGGGATGGATTTCCTAAAGAATGAATCTTGTAAGTTAGAAAATTATTAAAGCTGCTCTTTTCAGAAGAATGAACTTAAAAAAAAAAACCTCACCCAAGGGTATGCTTATTGATTTTAGAGAGAATGGGGTTGGGGGAGAGAGAGAGAGAAACATTGACCAAGCTGCCTCTCATACACACCCTGACTGGGGATTGAACCCGCAACCTAGTTGTGTGCCCTGACCAGGAATGGAACTCGCAGCCTTTTGGTGCATGGAATGCTGCTCCAGCCACCTGAGCCACCTGACCGGTGCAGGAGAATGAACTTTTTAAAAGTTTGTGAGTGATTTGCTTTAAAATACTTCTGAAACCTTCCTCAGTGACTAGTTTCTGTAGCAAATACTTAGAAAAGCAGATCTTCAAATTTTATGGAAGGTGCCTCTGTCTGGCCCCTGCTAGGCTCTTGGGACATGGTAGTGAAGTTGCGAGTCACGTGGTCCCTGCCCTCACAAAGGTTTTCAGTATAGTCAGAGCTCACTGGCAAGAAATGTGAAGGAAACATGGCTTGTGGTCAGGTTGAGCGGCCTGCCCTCTCTCCCTCCTGTCTCTCTGTCTCTGTCTTGAACTTAGTTTTGGTGGCAACATGTTAGACTACTTTAAGCTACTTGTTGCTTTATCTCTGGTAGCATGGGAGCTAAACGAGGTAACATTTATACTAAGATGAAAGAGAATCTTGGATCTTCAACCTGTTGGCATATAAAAAAAAAATGTGTGTGTAAATCAGTGAGTTTCTCCTCTTAAAAAAAAGTGAGCTACCATTAATATTAGTAACAATAGCTACTGTTAATTGATTGTCGACTATGTACATATTCATTTTTAGTTATTTTAATCTCACCAACCCTGTAAATGGTTGGTAGTATTTCTGTTTTGTAAATTAGAAAACTTGAGATGCAGGGAAGTAAATTGGCTTAAGGTTAATCATAGTAGTTTACGTATACTGCCTCCAGATAATAAAAAGACCCAGTGAACAGTTAACTGTCCTAAAGCTACACATATAGAGAGAAAACAAAGAGAAAAACAGAGCTTCTATAACCCATTAATTAAAGAAATAGGTAAAAGTTCCGGGATACTGGGGTTGACACCTTGTGCTACCGGTTTGTTAGTCTTGAGGATAATAAACAAGAACATTCAACAGCTTTCAATGTTTGGGGAATTCTTTACCTTGAGAATCTTGGTGGGAGATAGAAATATTCCATTAATATAAGCCAATTGCTCACTTCGTGTGCGTCTTTGGGAGTTTGGGTGCAATCATGTGACCTTCACTGTGCTCCTCAGAAGCCTGGGATTTGCAGTGGAGGCGGATCACAGCTACATCTGTTTTCCAGAGGCGGGCAGTGACAGAGATTCAGCTGTAGCATTTAGTTCCCGGTGTCATTGGTATCTGTACAAGCTGCAGTGACTGAATCCTGGGTTGTCTCCACTGGACCAGATCTGTGATTTGAATTTTGGCTGTTTTTGATTATGTAGCCTTCCAGCCTGGCCCTCCTGGGGTTTTCTGTGAGTTGTCTAATATACTTTAATAACTTCCTTTTCAGTTTCAACAAAGCCAGTTAGTTTCTTTTGTTTGCAACTAAAAACCTTTACTTGGATGATGTTAATTAAGATAATAGACAATTCTAAGGCACTCTCCAGGGTCAGTGTTACCTGTGTCTAGATCGGAATTTAGTGATGAGAAGAGTTCAACAGTGTATGTTAAGTGAAATACTTATAAAACAGTTTGCTTATTGATGTAATGAATTTGCTGAATTTGAGTACCTAGTCTAGGCCAGGATATGTTCTAGGTGTTGCGATGCAGGAGTGATGGGATAGACAAGATCCCTTTACTCACAGAGCTTATATTCCATTGGGAAATGTAGAATAAGCAATAAAGGAAACTAGACACAATGACAAAAGAGTGGCATAGTCCATGACAAAAATAAAGTGGGATAATGTGATAGATGATGTGTGTGTACGTGTTTGGGAGTTGCGTCTTATAAAACATTTCCTTTAAAATCAGTGTCAGGAGTCATGACTTCTGCTTTTAATTATAAGGTAGTAACATTCTGAATTTATCTTCCACCGTAAAGAGCTAGGAGACCTGACAAAATACATGGAACGACCATTTTCAGATACTGAACAATATCTGTAATCTCTGGCAGATGGGAAAAAATGAGGCGAGCCCTATTACATTCTCACTTTCTGCCTGAAGGCAGTTTTTGGGTCTCAGAGCAGTGAGTGGGGATCTTGGATAGAGCCATGTGGCCTCACTGAGTTGAGGAAACAAAGATTGGAGTTGGGGGAGTCCCAAGATGGTTCTAACATGAGGAGCAGAGTTCTGGCGAGATGGGAGCTATGTAGGGAGTTCCGTAATCTTAGTGGTCTTTTTAATTTTTTAAGAATTGATTTTGGAGAGAGAGGAAAGGAGGGGAGGGATGGGGAAGAGAGAGATTTGTTGTTACACGTGTTTATGCACTCATTGGTTGCTGATTTTATGTTCCCTGACAGGGGATTGAACACGCCACCTTGGTGTACCAGGACACCGCTTAACCAGCTGGGCTATCTGGCCAGAGCTTAGTGGTCTCTTTAAATGTTTGACTGAATACCACCCTGCTGTGCATATTTAGGGTACAGTTTCATAAAGGAACAATTTTCCTGGTGGTGGGGGGAGAAATTCACTGGAAAGCTATAAGCAGAGCAAATCTCAGAGCTCTCACGGGGGCTGGGCAATACTTGGCTATCTTATTGGTAGAGTGGGAGGCTTGTGTTCTATGCTGTGCCTGTTGAAACTCCAGAAGGGGCATGTCTTGGTGGTGGGCCTAATAAACTGTCTCTGAATGAAGTAAAGACTAACCTAGCTCCGTCTGTGAAAAAGCTTAGCAAACTCATCTGGAAGTAATGTAATTGCCTGCCATTGCAAAGTCTACCCCTCTTTAAAGAAATGTAACAAAACCCATCAGTCAACAGTGTAGTGGCCATCACTCAATTAAGATCACTATATATGCAATAACTAGGTTAGCATGACTTATAATTAGGATATTTATCCATTAAAACCAACCTAGAACTGACAGATGTTAGAATTAACAGGCAAGGGCTTTAAAGCAGTTATCACTGTATTCCATATGCTTAAAAAGGTAGGCAGAGACTCAAAAGATGTGAAAGAGACCCAAATAAAACTCTTAGTGGTGAAAACTAATGTGTAAGAGGAAAAATGCACTGTATGGCATTACTGGCAGATTAGACATTACAAAAGAAAAGATTAATTAATTTGAAGACAACAGAAAACTCAGTCAATAGAAACACAGAAAAGAGAGAAATAACGCAATTAGCCGACAAGGTTGTCAAAATGGCTACTATAAAATGTAGGGTCAGATTGCAGTTTAATGCTAACATCTTGGTACATGAGTTTTGCTTAAAAAGAATGATTGCGATTGCTGCCTGAAGCTGGCTTGATGTATGCTTAAGAGTAGCTGAAAATCAGTTTTTCAACAGTGATGTACCAGATCAGTACCAGGCAGTGATGGAAGAACTTTATTAAGCAACAGTGTGCTATTTCTTGATATTTAACAATATTATCACAAGGTTAGAAGCTTAAACACATACACGTATGATCTTGCAGGTCCTGTGGGTCGGGTTTCTGGGCACAGCTTAGTTGGGCACGCTCTGCTTTAGGGTCTCAGTGGGCTCTAGTCAAGATGCTGGCTGGGCTGTTGTCTCATCTGAGGCTTGGCTGGGGGGAGATCTCTTCTCAGCTCCTAGTTTTTGGGTGGAATTCAGTTCCTTCTGCACTGCTGGACTGAGGGCCTCAGTTTCTTGCTGCCTCTTGGCAGATATCTGCCCTCAGTGCCCTGCTGAGGGCAGGTCCTTCCCAACACGGCCGCTTACTTTCTCAAAGACAGCGAAGGGGAGGGTCTCTTCGCAAGACAGGTGTATGATCTTACGTATCATACCACAGAAGTGACAGCCCTTCACCTTTCCTGTGTTCTCCTGGTCAAAAGCAGGTCAGGGAGCTGGGTGAAGGGGAGAGGTCTACTGAAGGGCATAGACAGCAGGAAGCGGTGCCAGGGGAGCCACCTTAGAGTGTATCACAAACAATACTGTGTAATAATAGTAAAAAGTACATACTGTGGAGTCTGATTTAGATATCTGACTTTGAACCCTAGCCCTGCCTTTTCTTAAGTATGTGAACTTCTCTGAGCTTCAGTTTCCCTTGTCTGTATAACTGGGATAGTATGTACTTACTATTTATAGTGTTAGGAAGACTTAAGTGATACGTCGAGGAGTTTGTCCTGTTAATTCCTACTCATCGTTTTGGTCTCAGATTCGATGTCACATATTTGGGGAACTCTTCCCTGACTCCTCTTTGACTCCCCTCCCTCCATTCTAGGTTCAGTTTGCAAACACCGTAAACTTTTTTCCTCAGAGCTTCACACTGGTCCCGTCTGCCTTTCGGTAGCTATTAGGGTTGCGTGCGTGAGCGCGCTTACTGTAGACCTAGGGCGCTTAAGAGCAGAGGTCGCATCTGTTTCGTTCATCGCTGCTCCCTAGGGCCCTGGCGCATAGGAGAGTCCGTGATTCTTTACTGAATGACAGGAAGAGTGAAGCTAAAATGAAGCTAAAATTGTTTCTCTGAGAAAGCTTTTTCTTGGTTACCATATTGTGTTTTTCTAGGGAGTTGAGCGATCAGTCTAAAAGATACTCCGTTTCTGAGATGGTTAGGTTCTAGCAGGGGGACCAAGGCATAACAGTCTTATAACTGCAGTTATAAAGGATTGTTGCGTGGACGCTAATTAGTGGTTTAAAAATTTAAGTGGCTGACGGTATGAGGACACAGTAATAAAAATCAGTCCTAGTGGAGCAGAAGCAGGATAACCAGTCGCGAGCTTCTCTTTGCCGGCAACGTGCTCTGTGGACCACGCCCTGAGCTGGCGTGGCGTGAAGATCATCAGCTTGGAGAAAATTACCTTCTTGGAGGTTTCACAGCGCGCATTAGCATTTTGTAGGAGATCACCTCTCACCTGTTAACATAGTAAGGGCAATCTTTTTTAAGTTTGAACACTTTATAAAACATATTTATACCAGAACCTAGGAAGGTATTGTTTTCATTTAACTGATGGAAAACTTAGGTTTTGAGGCGAAGTAGTTTTTTTTGTAGTGGTTGGTAAGATACGATTCAAAGTAGGCTCAGCTCTCTCATAGTTACATTCTCTGTTGCTTTTGTGGAATATGGTTTAGCAAATGCTGGATTAATTTCATGAGAGCAGGACCACGTATATTTTGAGCGTCGTGTGTCTAGGACTAGAATCTTGCTTAGCCCTTAACATATGGCTGAATGAAGGGTTTCTGGTGTTAATTTATGCTGTTATCTTAGCTTCCCGAGTTGAATTACTTGTAAAACTTGAAGAGACTTTGGTAGATCGCATCTAGCATAATCCAACCAGTGTAGTACACAACAAAAAGTAACTTTGTGTTTTCTCTTTGTGATTGAGTAGAGTTATGTCCCCAAATAAGAAACATCTGTGAAGTCTTTGATTCCTTGTAACTGTTCCTCTCCTGTCACTTTAAAACCTACTCTATTACCCAGCTCTCTTGAGTTTTATTTTTGAAATAGTCTTCAGTTAAGTTCTTTATATTATTGTTAATGATCTCTCTACAAAAGAGATCGTTAGACTTTTTTGCTTACTGCAATAATTAAAAAATTTAAAAAATTTATTGATTTAAGAGAGAGGGAGATACACAGAGAAACATGGCCTTGCCCTTCCATCCACCTGTGCATTCATTGGTTGATTCCCACGTGTGCCTGATGACCAGGGACCAGGGACCAACTGAACAGACCGGTGACTGAACCACAGCCCTGGTGCATTGGGTTGTACCACTGGTATACGATGATTACATTTCCATCCGTGTAGGATTTTGTTTATCCTGGAATTAACAGTCATCCTGATTTCTATTTGCTTGGTTTTTTAGGTACTTGTGACTGTTTTCTCGGACCTTCCAGAGGCCTCTCAATACAGTTTTCTGCACAAATCATATAATTAGTCGTTCTGTTCCTTCCCCTGTTCTTCCCCCCTTAACCTTCTCAGAGGGCGCTCCATCAGCCCACTCCTGCATGACATTCCTGCTGTCTGTGCCTAATACAGCGCCTTGTGCGTGTCTCCAGCAGGTTTGCACCTCCTGTTTCCTGGTTCTCTGACCTTTATTTCCTGTTTTTATCTTTCATTTTCCTGGAGCACAACTTTTAGTACTTCCTGAGAAAGGGTGTGTAAGAGTTTAATTTTTTGAGACATGCCTGAAAATATCTTCAATTTGATTTTCCTCATGATTAAAACTTTTGACTGGGTACAGATTTGCAGTTTGAATGTATTTTTTACTGAGAACTCTGAGACTATTGCTTCCTGGCGTTATAGCTTCATGTAGCAGATATAATTTGTGTTTTGGATTCTGTTAAAAATACCCAAAAGTATGCAAAGGTTAGAGAATATAATGAACTCTCTTGTACTCATCACCTAACTTCAACATTTATCAATTCATGACCACTTTAAAAAGAAATCCATATACCTGTCTACCTCTCTTCCCTTAAGAGTTTTTGCAAGCAAACCGAAATACATTATTTTACTTGTGAATATTTCAGTGTGCATCTCTAAGGACTAGTATCTAAACTATAACCCCAATGCCATTATCATACCTTTAAAAGATTAACAATAATTTTTTAAATATCCAGTAAGAGTTCAAATTGCCTTGCTTGCCTCATAACTATATTTTTCAACAGTTTATTCAAATCAGGCTCTAAGGAAGGTCCATAAACTGTCGTTGATCGACAGATCTCGTCTCTTCTAATCTATTACTTTTCCCAGTGTATATTTTTCCCTCCTTGACCTGACTTGTTGAGGCAACTGTGTCATCTGCCTGGTAGTTTCTTACAGCGTGGATATTGTTGAATGAATCTCTGTGGTGTCAGTGACATGTTCCTCTGTCCCTTGCATTTCCTGGTACTTGGCAGTAAGATCTAGAGGCTTGGTAGAATTCCATTTCTTCTTTTTTTCTGTTCCTTTGCGGGGTGGTGGTGGTGGTGGTGGTGGGTGGTTAGAATACTGTGTGCCGGCAGGAGGCACAAAATATCTGACTTTGTGATATTACATAAATCCATTAGTATATTAGTAAACTTTGATCCTTTTCATGTGACATCTCCCCCCCTCACCTCGGAAGTTTTATGGTTCTGTTATTTATTTGACATGGGTGTTTTCCTTGTGTTGGATCCATCCTTATACTTAAGAGATGTACGTCCTTTAGATCTGGGAAATTTTCTTGTGTAATTTCCTTGATAATTTCTGCTCTTTAGTCTTCTCAAGTGAGATGTGATTTTGTTATCTTGTCTGTTTTCTGTTTACTTTTTTCCTACCCTTCCTGGGAGATATTTTTCAGCTTGTGTCTACCATCGGGGTGTTTTGTTGCTGTTCTCGGCTGCTTTCCTCCCCACACCCGGACCTTGCATTTTTGTTTTTACTTCATGGATACATATATTCTTTTACTTCATCAGCACATTCATGCTATAGTTACTCCCCGCCCCCCCCCCTTTTTTTTCTTCATGACATTGTCTCAGTTTCCTCTGGGTTCCTGTTTTTCTGCTTGTTTTGATTTGTCTTTGATGTTGGGAGCTTTCCTCAGAGCTTTGGCCATACCTGGGCTGGTGGCTTAAGAGTGAGGCACCGGGGAACCGATGGAAGATTGTGAGGGTGAGGCTTGCTCAGCGACGCTCAGTGCAGGGATTTTGAGTGACCCAGGAATGTGATTATCTCTAGGGACTTTACTCTGGGGTCTTGGGGTCTCCTGATGGAAGCTCTACATCCCATGCCCGGGGGAGGGGATGCAGTTTCCTTTAGCTGCTGGTCTGCAGGCAGAGCTGGGGCAGGACCTGTGTAGACTTGTGCCTCAGATACTCTGCTCTGCTCCTATCCTCCAAGTGCAGAGCTTCTGTTTGTCGTCCCCCGCCCCCACCCCAACCCCCGACGATGCCTCTGGGCTCTTTGAGGGTATGGTGGTTGCCAGCCTGGGTGGAGTTTGGTCTGCAGTTTGGGGTCTACTACCTTTATTTTATTTACCGTTCTATTAAAATGCACTCAGAAAGGTTGCAGTATAATACAAATAATTTATTTCCTGAACCATATGAGAGAAAGTTGTTGACATGATGTCTCTTTTGAATATTGTAGTGTGTGTAATCCCTACAAATGGGCATAACAGTGATACAGCCTTCAAAGGCAGGAATTTAGCATTGATACATTACAGCTGTCTGATCCTTAAGACTCCCTTCAAGTTTCGGCAGTTGACCCAGTAGTGTTCTCTACAGGAAAAGGATACAGTCTAGGATGACTTACACATTTTGTCTTAAAAACACAAATTTATTAATTTACATTTCAGAAGTCCAAAATGGGTCTCAGCTGGGCTCAGATCAAGGTGTCAGCAGGGTTGCATTCCTTTCGGACGTTCTACAGGAGGATGTCTTTCCTTGCCTTTGTCCAGCTTAGGTGCTGCCTGGCTTGTGGCTTCCCTCCATTTTCGAAGCCAGCAACTTTGGGCCCAGTCCCTTTCACACTGCCATCTTTTCCTCTCTCTTCTTACCCTGTCTTTTTTTTAAGGTTTTGTTTATTTACGTTTAGAGAGAGGGGGAGGGAGGAAGAGAGGGAGAGAAACTTCAATGTGTCTTTGCCTCTTGCCCACCTTCTAGCCGGCAACCCAGGCATGTGCCCTGATAGGAATTGAACCGGCGACCCTTTGTTTCGCAGGCTGGCACTCAATCCACTGAGCCACACCTGTCTTTCATTTTTAAGTCCCAAGGCCTGTCTTTCATTTTTAAGGACCCTTGTGATTACATTGGGCCCACCAGGATAATTCAGGATAACCTCTCTATTTTCAAGTCATGTGATTAGCAAATTTAATTTCTTCTCCAAACTTAATTCCTCTTTGCCATGTAAAGTAGCACATTCCCAGATTCTAAGGATTAGAATGTGTACATCTATGGGGGGCATTATTGTACCTACTACAGGTGGCGCTTGATTTCAATTTGTCTCATTACTCATAATATTTACTTTGATCACTTGATTATGGTGATGTCTTCTGGCTTCTGCATTTTAGTTACCACTGCCCCACCCCCAATAATTAAGTTTTGTGTACTGATGCTTTAAGACTATGTAATATCTCATTATAAATCAGACTTCTAATTTAGTCACTCATTTTATATCACTGTGGGTACCTGGTTCTCTATTTTTATGCAGTGGGTTATAGTCCTTTACTCTAATTATTTATTTCGATTCTTCAGTTGTCCAAGATTTTTCTAGTGGAGTCCCCTTCAAGTTGGCTTCTGTGTACTTTTAGCGTGTCTCTTTTTTTTTTTAACTTTCCAGTCTTCTCTTGAACTACTTTTGTCTAGCCTTGAAATTGGAATTGGTCATTTTCCCCAGGAGCACTGGCTTTTTTTCCCTATTAATCCTTTATTTGAGATAACTCAAAGGAAGTTGCAACAGTAGTATAAAGTCCCATGTACCACCTTCACCTGACTTCTCCCAGTGCTGAAGTTTTCCTAAAATAATTTTTTATTTTTCAATTACAGTTGATATATAATATTATATTAGTTCGAGGTGTACAACTTACGAAGTGATCACCCTGATAATATAGTACCCATCTGATAATGTATACATAGTTATTAAAATATTGTTGACTGTATTCACTATGCTATACTTCATATCCCATGACTGTGCTGTAACTACCCATTCGTACCTCTTAATCCCTTCACCTTTTTTTACTAATCCAACTGGGAACTATCAAAATGTTCTGTGTCTATGAGTCTGTTTCTGTTCTGCTTGTTAGTTTATTTTGTTCATTAGATTTGACATATAAGTGAAATTTATATGGTGTTTGTTTTTCTCTGACTTATATTACTTAGCATGATACCCTCTAGATCCATCTGTGTTGTTGCAAATGGGAAGATTTCATTCTTTTTTTATGGTTATGTAATATTCTGTTGTATATATATGTATCACAGCTTTTTCATCCACTTTTCTGTTGGTGGGCACTTGTGTTGCTTCCAGACCTTGGCTGTCGTACAGATAACACTGCAGTGAATGTAGGGGTACAGATATTTTTTCAAATTAGTGTTTTGTATTTCTTTGGATAAATACCCAGCAGTGGAATTGCTGGGTCACAAGGCAGTTCCGTTTTTAATTTTTTGAGGAGCCTCCATACTGCTTTCCACAAGGCTGCACCAGTCTGTGTTCCCACCAACAGTGCACGGGGGGTCCCTTTTCTCCACATCCTCGCCAGCGCTTGTTTGTTGATTTATTGAGGATAGCCATTGTGACAGACGTGAGGTGGTATCTCATTGTGGTTTTAATTTGCCTGGTGATTAGTGATGTTGAGCATCGTTTTATGTTTATTGGCCATCTTTATGTCCTTTATGAAGAAGTGTCTATTCAGGTCTTCACCCATTTTTTAATTGGACTGTTTGCCTTTTTGGTGTTGTGTGAGTTCTTTATAAATTTTGAATATTAACCCCTTATCCATATGTATCAGTGGTGGATATCTTTTCCCACTTAGTAGGCTGTCTTTTCATTTTGTTGATGGTTTCCTTTGCTGTGCAAAAACTTTTTGATATAGTTCCATTTGTTTATTTTTTCCTTTCGTTTCCCTTACCTGAGGAGATAGAAAAAATATTAAGAGAAATGGCTAAGATTTTGCTGCCTGTGTTTTCTTTTAGAATTTGATGGTTTTGAGTCTAATGTTTAAATCTTTAATCCATTTTGATTTTGTGTATGGTGTAAGAAGGTGTGGTTTCATTTTTTTACATGTATCTAATTTTCCCAGTGCTATTTATTTAATAATTCCATTGTATATTCTCCTCTCCTTTGTCAAATATTAATTCACCATATAGGTGTGGGTTTATTTCTGGGCCCTGTGTTCTGCTCCATTGATCTGTATGTCTGTTTTTAATGCCAGTTCCATGCCGTTTTGATTATTATGATCTCATAGTATAGTTTGATATCAGGTAGTTTGATTCCTCCAACTTTGTTCTTCTTTTTCAAGATTGCTGTGGCTATCTGGTGTCTTTTGTGATTCCATAGAAATTTTTGGATTATTTGTTCAAGTTCTGTGAAATATACCATTGGTATTTTGATAGGAATTGTGTTGAATCTGTAGACTGCTTTGGGTAATACAGACATTTTAATGATGTTAATTCTTCCTATCTATGAACATGGTATATGCTTTCATTTATTTGGGTTTTCGATTTTTTAAAAAAAATTTTATACTTTTCAGTTACAGTTGACGTATATTGTTATATTAGTTTCAGGTCTACACACCACAGATTAGACATTACATGACTTAATAAGTGATCCTAATCTCACACTGATCTGACATTTTACGTAGTTATTAGAATGTTTTTGACCGTATTTCCTATTCTGTGCTTTGTATCCCCGTGACTGTTCTGTAGCAAACAATTTGTGCTTTTCATTTCTTCACCTATTTTGCCCAAACCCTCAACCCCCTCTCCCATCTGGCAACTGTCAACATATTCTGTGTATCAGTTAGTCTGTATCTGTTCTGCTTGTTCGTTTATTTATTTACTTTTTGATATAATTGTTGATAGATGTATATTTATTGCTATTTTATTGTTCCTTTTTTTTCTTCTTTTCCTTCTTAAAGAAGACCCTTTAACATTTCATATAATACTGGTTTGGTGGTGATAAACTCCTTGTTTTTTTTATTGTCTTGGAAAGCTCTTTGTCTATCCTTTGATTCTAAATGATACCTTTGTTGGGTAGAATAACCTTGGTTGTAGAATTTTGCTTTTCATCACTTTTCAATATTTATTGCCAGTGCCTTCTGGCCTGCAAAGTTTCTTTTCAGAAATCAGCTGACAGTCTTATGGGAGGCCCTTGTGGGTAACTAACTGCTTTTTTCTTGTGGCTTTTAAGGTTCTCTCTTTGTCTTTAACGTTTTGCATTTTAATTACGATGTGTCTTGGTGTTGACCTCTTTGGGTTCGTCTTGTTTGGAACTCTCTGCACTTCCTGGAGTTGTGTGCATATTCCTTTCACCAAATTAGGCAAGTTTTCTGTCATAATTTTTTCAAATAGGTCTTCAATATCTTGTGTTCTCTGTTCTCCTTCCAGCATCTCCATGATGCGAATGTTAGTACTTTGAAGTTGTCCCAGAAGTTCCTTACACTGTTCTCATTTTTTTGGATTCTTTTCTCTTTTTGCTCTCCTGACTGGGTGTTTTTTGTATTTTTCATTGTATTCCAAATCACTGGTTTGATTCTTGGCTTCATCTACTCTACTGTTCATTCCCTGTAAATTATTCTTTGTTTCAGTCAGCGTAGCCTTCTTTTCTGACTAATCCTTTTTTATGCTGTTAAGGTTCTCACTAAGTTCATTGAACATCCTGATAACCAGTGTTTTGAACATTGCGTCTTATAGGTTGCTTGTCTCCATTTTGTTTAGTTCTTTTTCTGAAGTTTTGTTCTTTTTTTCATTTGGACCATGTTTCTCTGCCTTCTCATTTTGGCAGCCTCCGTGTGTTTGTTTCTGTGTACTAGGTAGAGCTGCTATGTCTCTCAGGCTTGGTAGAATGACCTCATGTGGTACGTGTTCTGTAGGGTCCAGTGGCACAGCCTCTCCGGTACTCAAGGTGTGACTCCTGTGTGAGCTGTACACACTCCTCTTGTAGTTGAGCCTTCGTTGTTGTTGGCATGTCAGTGGCAAGGACCGGCTGCAACCACTGACCACCCATATGCAACCACTGTGGAGGACCAGCTGTGCAGAGGCCCACCCCACAGAGCAGGACTTATTTCAGCAGGCCGGGGGTACCAACTGAGGCTGCCCCTCGAGTGTGTTGCTTGTGGAGGTGGTGGACGGTGGTGGTGCCGTCTGAAGCTGTCCACTGGGTGCAGTGGATCTGGGGCCTCCCAGGAGGTGCAGGCCAAGATCAGCCGCTTCCTGTGTCCTGCCTGGGGCTCTCTGGCATGAGCTGTAAAGCATCTGCAGTGGCTACTACTAGTGATGGGCATGGAGGTGCCCAGGGAGGCCAGGCTGAGAACTATGGCTGGTTGCTGCTAGTGCCGGGCCTGGGGCCACTTAGTGAGAGGGACAGAACACGCTGAGGCCAGATGCTGTTTGATTTTAGGATAATCTGATCTTAAGGCGGGCCATTTGTAAGGAAAAACCACTTGGGAACAGTGTGGGTGGGTCTGAAAGTTGGGTGGGTTAGGGCCTCAGGGAATGACCAGGGTGGGGCAAACAGTGTAAAACCTCAGATATGGCACCTGCCTGGTGCTCTCATCAGAGCAACAGAGGCCTTTGCCATCAGTTCTTTCTGGGAGAAAGCTGCCCTCCCAGTTCTTGCCCTGATGCCAAACTATTCCCATGCTCCCCATATGCCCCTGGTGCCTTTCAGTTTGCCGCCCCCACACTGGAGCTCAGAGTGAGTCTGAGTTAGTCTGTGCACAGGCCCTTTAGAGGAAGTGCCTGGGACTGCAACAGCCTTAATTGCTGTTGGTTTTTGTAGCCAGAAGTTATGGAGACTTCTCTTCCTGGCACTGGAACCCTGGTTTGGGGGACCTGGTGTGGGGCTGGGACCTCTCGCTCTTCAGGGGGAACCTCCACAGCTGAGATATTCCTCCCAGTTTTTATCTGCCTGTCCCGTTTGTGTCTCCACACCTACAAGAATTGATGTGATTTCTTTAATAACCTACCTGTAGGACTTCCATTCGGGTAGGTTTCAGGCGTTTCTAAGTGATGATTGTTCTGTAGTTCAGTTGTAAATTTGATGTGGTTGTGGGAGGATATGGGTACCATGCTGCCATTTTGACCGAAAGTACAAACCGTGAACTCCCAACCTTTTGGTGTTCAGAGCGATGCTCCAACCAACTGAGCCACACTGACCAGGGTTCTTAATTCAGTGTCTTATAATTTTCCAAGGACAGTTCTTTTCCTTCTTTAGTTAAATTTATTCCTAGGTTTTTCGGGGGTTTTTTTCTGATGCAATTGTAAATGGGATTGTTTTCTTAGTTTCCCATTCTATCATTATTGATATATGAAAATGCAGCTTATTTCTGATATTTATTTTGTATCCTGTTACTTTATTGAATTCATTTGTCAGTTCTAGTATTTTGGTGGAGTCTTTAGGGTTTTCTCTATATGTTGTTATGTCATTTGCAAATAATTCCAGTTTTACTTTTTCCTTTCCAATTTGGATACCTTTTATTTCTTCTTGTCTGATTGCTGTGGCTATGACTTCCTATATTGAGTAGGGGTGGTGAAAGTGGACATCCTTGTCTTGTTCTGATCTTAGGGAAGCTCCTTTAGTGTTTCCCCATTGAGTGGGATGTTAGCCGTGGCTGTGTCATATGTAGTCTTTGCTCTGCTGAGGTGTGTTCTCTCTGTTGCCACTTTGCTGACAGCTTTTATCATGAATGAGTGCTATATTTTGTCAAATTCTTTTTCTGTATCTGTTGATATGTTCATATGATGTTTATCCTTCATTTTGTTTCTGTGGTATATCATGTTAATTGATTCACATCCTCCCGATTTTTAACTGCCACAAATGGTTGTGACACCGGCCTGTTCTGTGTCTCCACCTCTCCTACCAGTCTTGATGTGGCTTCTTCTGTACCTTTTTAATTATAGGACTTCTGCTAGACTACAGATGATTCTCAGTGGTGATTGTTCTGTAGTTCAGTTGTTATTTTGGTGTGGTCATGGGAGGATGCCCGCAGTACCACCGTATTTACCTATGTCACCATCTTGACTGGAACCCCAATAGTGAAGTGTTATGTGGCCCTAGTACAATATCACAGTCAAGAAGCCAGTATATCTGGTACATTTCTGTTAATAACACTAGACCTCATTCAGTTGTCATTGTTTCTTGAACCTGCATTTGTGTGTGTGTGTGTGTTGGTCTTTGTAACTTTATTCCATGTGTAGTTTTGTGTACTTGCCCTTACAATTAAGATAACAGAGCTGTGCTCTGACCGGTGTGGCCTAATTGCGTGTTATTTTGCAAAGCGTTAAGGTCGCCCATTTGATTCCTGGTCAGAACACACGCCTAGGTTGTGGGTTCCATCCCCAGCTGGTCAGGGTGCATGTGAGGGGCAACCTATTGTTGTTTCTCTCTTACGTAGTTATCTCTCCTCGCTTCCTCCCTCCCTTCTCCTCTCTCTTAAGTAAATAAGTAAGTGGATAGATAGACAACAGAGCTCTTCCATCCCTTTGAAGGAATTCTTTGTGTTCCCAGTACCCTTCCTCGCAATCAGTTTATTTTTCCATGTCTGTGTTTTTGTCATTTCAGTGTGTTGTAGGAATGGAATCATACAGTATGTTGTGTGTATAAGTAATTTCTTTTTATTGTTGAACAGCATTGCATTGTATGGATGTAACAAGTTTGTTCAACCGTTCACCCATTGAAGGACTTCAGGTTGTTTCCAATATTTTGTATAATATTATGAATACAGCTGCTTTGAATATTTGAGTATAGGTTTTTGTGTATCAAGTTTTCCATATTCTGGGGTATATGCCTGAGAGTGTGATTGCTGTGTCATATGGTGAGTGCATGTTTTAATTTTGTAAGCAACTGCCTATTTTCCAGAGTGTCTGTACCACTCTACTACATGTACTTACAAGGAGTATATGAAGGACCCAGTTTCTCAGCATCTGCCTGAATTGTTTTTAATCTTTTTTTTTTTTTTAAGATTTTAATTATTTTATTTTTAGAGAGAGGGAAAGGGAGGGAGAAAGAGAGGGAGAGAAACATCAATGTGTGGTTGCCTCTCGTGCGCCCCTTACTGGGGACCTGATGTACCCTGACTGGGAATAGAACCTGCGACCCTTTGGTTTGCAGGCCGACGCTCAATCCACTGAGCTACACCAGCCAGGGCTTCCCGACCTTTTGTGTTAACCACTTTTTTATTTAGGTGTTTTGATAGGTGTAGTGATAATCCTATTGTGGTTTTAGTTTGCTATTCCCTAATGATTAATAATGTTGGACATATTTTTGTGTGCTTCTCTGACACCTGTATCTCCTTTTCGGTGAAATATCTGTTCATGTCTTTTTCCCATTTTTTGATTGGATTGTTTATTTTTTTCACTGTTGACTTAAGAGGGTTTTTAATATTATATATTCTAGATACAAGGTCTTTGTTGGGTATGTGGTTTGCAAATAATTTCTCCCAGTTTGTAGTTTGTCTTTTCATCCTCTTTATCAGTCTTTTTTACAAGAGAAATTTTGAATTTTAATGAGGTTCAGTTTATTGAATTTTTCTTTTACGGGTAGGGCATTTGGTGTCAAGTGTAAGGGCTGTTCGCCTGGGGCTCTGGTTCTTTCTTATTGAGAATGGTGTTTAGAAACCAAGATCTGAGCCTTAGGTGTGCTCATCAGTGTTAGGGCATGGATGCTGCTGGTCTGTCAGTGGACAGAATCAGAAAGTGTCTTTGTCCTCTGCCTTCCAGGGTGTAGACTGCATTAGCTAGCTTCCTTGGTATGTCTGTGTTCAGACACTTACACTGTAGCTTCCTTCATTCTCTTATGTCTGCTACCCTGTCCATCTTCTTTTTGTTGCCCAAAAGCTTATTTGTCTTTTTTCTTGTTTTATTATTTTTTGATTTCTTTACTGACTTCAGGTGTGTTTTATTGTCATTGTTTTGTGAGAGAACAGAGTTACAATAAATACATGAATTAGCCATCTACTGTGTTGAATGTACATTTGTTGGAGCTTTAATATTTTCCTTACAAATCAGTTTTTCTTTATTTTTTGGCACTATCAGCCTAACTCCTCCTACCGTATCTGTTCCTACCCTGATTGTGCCAGTCCACAGGCTTTCTTCTTCCGTGACCCTCATTCCCATTAAATGAAGATCGCTTTTATCAAAGTATTCAAATATTCTTCGTAGTCGGACCCCGGCTTACCTCTCCAGGCTCTTTATCTGCAGCTGCACTGTATTCGCTCCACTCCAGAGCTGTTCTAAGGACCTTACATTCCCCACGTGTTAGGCTCTTCACTTTTCTTCTCAGATTTCCTTTGGAGTACCTTGTGCCTCTTTTACTGTATTTTCTATGGAGTATAGAGTCTCACATGTAGTAGGTTCTTGATGCATTAAATCAACAAACAGACGTTACTCTCCTCTAAAATAATAATGCCACCCAAACTTTTTATTGTCCATTACCATTTTCCAAATAATATCACATAGTATTTCATTTAATTCTCAGAGCAGCTCGAAGTCATTATTCATCTTTTATAAACAATACTGAGTGAATTGCTCAAGGTCATAACTGTAGTAGTTAAATTTAAAATGTGTGTGCCTGTTATGTGACAGGCACTAATTTAGATGCTAGAGGCTCTTGGGGAACAAAGCAGACACATGTGCTCCTAATGGAGCCAATATTAGAATATTTACATTTTAACTGCTGTGGATGGGTTTTGGGAGAAGTCTTCTGTAACCTTAGTTACTCATCTCACATGTCATCTCTTTTAGTCTGTCTTAACCTGCCTGGAAGGAGGCAGGTGTAGGGTGGGAAGGGTGGCTTTGTCTTCTGTGTTCTCATTAGTTTCTTTCTGTGTTCACATTGTGCACACGTTTGTTTTATATAGGACTTATAAAATCATTATTTGTATTTGGGGCCTTTGCTAGATTGAGCTGCCATACACTCTGTGTGTGTGCGTGTGTGTGCGTGTGTGTGTGTGTGTGTCTTTCTCGTATGCAGGTTGCCTTGCATATAGTATATACTATTCTTAAGTGTTTGGCCCATTAATAAATACGTACCCACATTAGCTATTTACACAGGTAGCAGTATTTTTCATTACTCACTACTGCCTCTATGTGGGGATACAAACCAGTTTCAAAAAGTTGATAATATATTGGCATCTCCCTCCACATGGCTTTTTCACAGCATGGTCTTGGGGTAGTAGGACTTCGTATGTGATGACCGAGTTCTGGAGGAGCCAACAGTGGAAACTGCTGGGCCACCTTAAGGTTTATGCCTGGAACTGGCACAGTGTCATCTCACTAGATTCTTTCAGCTAAAAGCAAGTCACAGGCCAGCCCATACTCAGGAAGAGGGGAAGACACTGGTTAAGAGTGCTTTTTGGGGGCTTCCAAGGAACCACTACACCACATGAACCATGTGTTTTTCTGAAGGAAAAAAGAAAAATGGTGACTACTTCTGTTGTTTTTTAAAATTATCTACTCTTACTAGTTTATTAATTTTATAAAGTGATCATGTAACTATCTGCCTAACTTATTGATACAGCTACGTTCTCGTAGCTGTATACTAATATAATTTGTCAAATTCAGTTAAACTGTGGATTGGTAATTTGGGAGGATTCATAAATACAGATTTGGGGGTGGAGAAAAAGATACAGTATATTACACTTAAATTACTAAATTGCCAGATAACAGTCTTGAATATGTACTTCGTGAAATAAGTGATGTACACCTTCTGGCTCACATGTTAAATCCATAAAATATATTAGAATATCAACAAAACTGGAAAAAATTTAAGAAATTTTTCAAGTATTTTTCTAGTAATCCTCTGCTTGTCCTTTATACAGGAGAAGCAAGAGATAGATAATTTTATATCTTCTGTAATTGTAGCTCAAGACATTCTGTTTTGTCCCCCAAACAGATGTCTCCTGTCTTGATACCCTGGACTTGACAGTGTTTCATTTCATTTAAATAGTTCTCATCTTGATTCGATCTTGAGGTCATCCTGTTACTAGGCTTGGGTGTGAAATGGAGATTTGTCAGAAACATGGACCATATACCGTATACATCAGAGTCTTCTGGAAAGTTCAGTAAGTGGTGTAGATTTTGGGGTCTGATCCAAGACTTAGCATATCCAGATGTCTTGGAAGGGGTCCGAGTCATGTGAAGTTGAGGATCACATTTTCAGGCTCTGTACATGCCCATGGGGGTTGCTGTCACTCGGTAAGGGGGCAAAAAATTGTTCTTTGGCGTGGGGAAAGGAAAAAAGAAAAGCGTAGATAATATAGTGGATTTTGGCCTCCATAAGTCAGCCCTACTTGACAAAATCATATTCCTTAATTTTTAATTTCTCTTGTTAAGCAGAAATTTAATTTAAATTGCTTTTCCCCTAGGGATAGGAATAGTGAAACAAAGGTTGAGAAACATTGTCCTGCAAGAATTATTCTGACTTAATACATGCTTTACAAAATCTGTGTCACTCCGCCATTCTGGGAAACCTTAGGATATGATTTGCTTAATGTTTTTTAATGCTCTTAGATTTTACCTACTTTAAGTAGATTTTTCTTTTAAAAACTGTCGAAGGTGAAAGAATATTACTCTATGGTGTTTTGCATCCAAGCAGATTGACCTTACACTCTTGAGCAAAGCATTGTCAGAATGGACTCTGTACTGGGATTTTGAAACCTTTTGGCTTTATATAGTCGTCCCCCACTGTCTGCGGGGAGATATGTTCCCAATCCCCCAGGAAATGCCTGAAACTGCGAGTAGTACCAAACCCTATGTATACTGTGGGTTTAAAAAAATTATTATTATTTATTCTCACCTGAGAACATTTCCTCATTGCTTCCAGAGAGAGAGGAACGGGGAGAGAGAAACATTTATTCAAGAGAGAACATTGACTGGCTACCTCCTGTGTGCGCCTGGACAGGGGAGTCATATGAGCCCAGACTGGGGATTGAACCCACAACCCAGGCATGTGCTCTGACCCTGAATTGAACCCATAACTTTTTGGCTATGGGATGGTGCTCCAGCCAACTGAGCCACACTGGCCAGGGCTATGTACTTTTTTTTTTCTTTATATATGTATACCTATGATAAAGTTTAATTAATAAATTAGGCAAAGTAAAATTAACAATAATAACTAATAATGAAATAGGATAATTATAACAATGTACTGTAATAGAATTATGTGAATGTGGTCTCTCTCTAAAAACACTATGTTACTGTATGTTGGTGTGGCACGAGACTTCTATCACACTACTTCAGAGCAGTGTGCAATTTAAAATGCGTGAATTGTTTATTTCTGGAATTTTCTTTTTAATATGTTTGGACTGTAGTTGACCATGGTAAACTGAAAACGTAGAAAGCAGGACCATGGATAAGGCTGACCACTATATCAGCAAAAACTCTTCATGTTCTGTAGCGTGTTAACATACAACTCACCACAATCCCTTATGTGCCACAGGGAAGACGTTCCTGTCTCCTGGGAGCCAGGCCTGTTCCGAGGTCTGGGCAAGGCCCCAGGTGTTCCTGTTCTCTGGGAAGGAGTGTAGGAGGACTACTGTACCTGGACTTGGTGGCTTCCTTCTTTGCTTTGGGCTGGGTACAAATGAAAATGCGTTTTCGGGAGGAGGGTTATTAAGGGCAGGCAGCAGTGGGAGAAGTTTCCAACATATTACCTTCTATAAATAAAACTCATATAAATTAAATCAGATTTTGATTTGAGTATTTCTAGGTCCTTCAAGGTTGTGTTGTCTTCTTTGTATTTGTTTTCTTTCTTTTTTTTTTTTTTAAAGATTTTATTTACTTTTTAGAGAGAGGGGAAAGAAGGGAGAAAAACACTGATGTGTGAAACATCGATTGGTTGTCTCTCTTACTTCCACAACCAGGGACCTGGCCCGCAACCCAGGCCTGTGCCCTGACTGGGATCAACCTGTGATCCCTTAATTCGTAGGCCGGCGCTTAGTCCACTGAGCCACCCCTGCCAGGGCTTTGTACTTATTTTCCGTGTGATTTTCCGGGCTCAGGAGAGTTAAAGGCGTAGTATAGCCAGAAAACTGAAGGTCCCTGTAAACCTGCACTCACCTGAAAACAACATTACCTGGCAATTGACAGATGGTAGGGTAGATTATTTGTGAATCAGTGGGTAAAATTAATCCAGCGTTAATTTTAAAAATGTAGTTCTCTTTTCTACGATTTTAGAGTCTAGTCTGTAGCCTAATATTGAAGGAAAAGTGAACTTGGAAGTTCCTTGTGTATAAACTTTAGGGATTTTGTAGATGAACTTTTAAGAGCCCTTTAGGGTCCAAAATTTTGTTATCAAATATTGTCAACACATTGGAAATGTCCTTGGCTGATGCAGCTGTGAGAGGAAATTAGTCCCAGTTGTCGTGGGTTGAGTATTATACACAGTTAAGTTGCCGAGAACCAGGAGTTCGATGGCTCTAATCAAGAACATTATCTCAAGACGAACGGCCAGGTCGGTGGGGTATGTGTATGTGTGTGAGAGGCTGCCTCAGTCAGTCATTCAGAGACACGTTTTAAAATCTGGTTTCATCATTTTTTTAACAGTATGGTCTTCATCTGTGTTGTCCCTGCCCTGGCTCACAGGAGGGCAAAGAGAGAAATTTTCACTCCATGTATTAAGGCCCAAAAGTGACACGCCACACTTTCCCCCCCCACATTCCGTTCACGAGAACTTAGTCGCGTGGCTATTCCCAGCCGCAAGAGAGGCTCGGAATTGTAACCCAGCTGGGCAGTTATGTGCCTGACTGCAGTTACTGTGGAGAAAGCTATGACGAGCTGTCCCTGCCACAGATAGTATATTACAGATGCAACTTTTTAATTTTCTTAGTGTACTTTTGGCGGAAGCCTTTTATGGAACGTTTTTGTTTAGCAAAAATTAATGTAATTAATATAAAGAGATAGTAAATTACTTTGGGAAGTGATGGGTTAAGATGCCAAGTAAAGTATATCAAAGGACAAGTTTTGAAATTAATTAGAAACTTAAAAGTAACCAGTCCTATCAGGTTATGGATTATTTGTCTCCTCAAAATATGCAAGCCAGGTAACAGTCATTTAATCTTTGCTGAATTCTGTGTTCTTAGAAACACTGATGTGCACATTCATTCACAGGCTGTCTCTGTTTTCCAGAGAAGCAGCCCATAGTTCACTAGGTAAACTAGTTCAATAAAAGGAGGCTCCTTCTTAAATATCATCAGGCCTCTTGGGCTTGCAACTCTTATCATAAGTTCCTAAATTTGAACATGTCTCAAAATCGCCTGGGGCGCTTGTTCAAAATATAGGATCAGGCTGTACCCTCTAGAGGTTCTGATGGTTATGACTCTGAATCTGGATTTTTAACAAGCCCTTGAGGGTGACTCTGATGCAGCTGTCAGTGGTACAGGAACCCCTGTATTGGGCATTCTGCATTCCAGTGGCCTCACGTGTGAAGGTGGAAAATAATACCTGCTTGGCTTTCTAGGGCTCAGAGCATAAAATGAATTGTCTTTGACATGGTTTCATAGATTAAAAAGTACTGTAAAAAGTTAGGTGTATCATAAGTCAGGTCTGTGCCAGGTAATTGTGCTAATTTATTTGTGTAACAGTCCTAAAATGTGAGAGTTATTTTCCCATTTAGAAGTGAACAGGGGCATAACTGTGAAGTAGAAATCGAGCCTTCTTAACCTTACGCAATCGACAGGGATTCAGAAAAGGCTATCTGCCCAGCATAACTACCAATAACAGGACATGTCAAATGACTTACGTACTTTTGTTTTTACATAGTGTTCTTAAGATACCATGTGTCAGCTGGTATCAAAAATTTCACTAAGCATGCATGTTATATACATGTTCAGTGTCATCCGTGTGGGAAACTCTGCTTTGCACTTTGGCCAGGCCAAGCTGAATGCTACATGGTCTCTGCCCATAAGGAAGTTACAACAGCTGAGAAGACTTAAAAACAAATTATGATAACATTCGTAACATTTTCCTTTTAAAGAATGAATCCTACAATCATAACAAGGCAGGTCCCGAATATGATGTATTGTACAAGTTCAGAGGAAGGGAGAGGTCATGTGAGGTGAAGAGCACAGTTGAGACGGGAGGAGTGACTTCCCTTTTTCTTTTAACCCCAGTGGGACCAGCCTCTGTCAGGTACTAGTGCAGCCGCAGGACCTTGTAGGAAAGTAAGATGATAGAAGCTTTTGAAGGTTAAGGATATGTCCTATTCCCTGAGGTGAAGGGAAGCAGAACTAAATTTGATGATGCAAATTATGTGTCAGGTGCTTTATGTCATCTTAATTCCAACAGCTCTGTGAGTTGAGAGAGGCAGTATCCTTTAGTGGAAGGAGCCTGGGATTTATAAACCTAAAAGCAATTGGTAATGTTGGAGCCAAATTTGGCTTGTACATAGATGTTCAAGTAAGTAGCTTTTCACAGGATGTACCAGACTATTCTTCCCTTTAAGCATGTTAGATTTGCCTTGGTTTTGACAAGGACATGGTGACTGCCAACCCACTATGATACACCTTATGCACAGAGATCTGCAGGTTTATTATCAAGCTTCTGGACATAGGAACGGGGGGAAACGTGCAGTGTTTGGTAGTGGGAATCTTTGCAGTATAAGGATTGATTTATTTGAGAAATAATGTACTAAGTGTTAGTGAAAAGTAGTTGGTGCCCTCAAGTCATTGATGTCTGTCTAGGTTTGGCATTTTAATGTTGGTTGTCATAGACTGAGTAAGGACTTTCTTGAACTTTCACTGTTGCGAAACTCAATATTAGGTTTCACTGAGCATGAGAGTGGAGGAGATTTTAAACTATATGTCTTAAATAGTTATGTCTTTTTAAATAAAGCTTGAAGGAATGCACCAAAAGAGCAGTAAGGCTGCCCTGACTGGTGGTTCGGTGGGTTGGGCATCTGTCCACAAACCGAAAGGTTACCGGTTCAGTTCCTGGTCCAGGGCACATGGCATGGGTCATGAGCCCAGGTCCCTGATTGGAGTGTGCAAGAGGCAACCAATCAATGTTTCTCTCCCTCTCTTTCACCCTACCTTCGCCCCCCTCTAAAAATAAATTAAAAACCTTTAAAAAAAACCCAGTAAAACTTTGTTATTTCCAATAAGATTCTGACATAAGTTAAGCACACTTTTTCACGTCATAAATGTCTGAAGGGCTAGGGATCTGCTTCCTCATCCCTAAAGATGAATCTTTAGGAGACAGTCTGTTCTTGCCTCTTCTCGTTTCTTGCGGTTGCCGACATTCCTTAATTTGTGGCCGTGTGTCTCTATAATCTCTCTCTGTGGTCATATTGCTTCTCTTTTGTCCGTGTCAAATCTCTCTCTGCCTCTCTTGTATGAGGACACTTGTGATGGTATGTGAGGCCCACCTGGATAATGTCCTCATCTCAGTACCCTGAACTTAATCATAGTTACGCCTGCAAAGTAGAATGTGATGATGTAAACCTTTTCACAAATACAGTAACACCTGTAGGTTCCAAAGATTAGTATGTGGATTTGGGGGATGGGGGTTTTGTGTGATATTTTATAACTTACACTCCTGTAAATTATTTGGAAGAGTAGGAAGAATTCGTTTGAAATAGTAACTTTTAAATACAAGTATATTTGCAATTATAGCTAGAATTCATAATGTGTTTTATAATTTTTCAATGTTAGCCTGATGATCCAAGTTGGGAGGCGTTTCCCCAAATTTTGCCACCTTACACACCGTTTTTGGCAATGGCCTTTGAGCTACTTGTCTCTAAATAATGGAGGTTGTTGTTCTGTTTGGGCTGGCTCAAGCCAAGAGTGGTAATTCTTATCAAGCACTTACTAAAAATGTCTAAATTTAAGAAAATAATATAAATTATTGAATCTTGCTTTAGCAGTCTAGGAATATTAATGACTGCGAGGAAGTGCAGATTAGCTTGTAGGAGAATACTGAAAAATATACCAGGATTACTTTTCTGAAGTTGCTTGGTTATATCAAACTTGCAGATGTATTCAAGTTGGACTATATTTTTATTGTGCTTTATTGTAGCTAATTTTGGGCTGGTCTAATAAAGCTTATTTTGAATAAGTTATGAGCAAACATTAAACAGTGTTGTTAAGAAAAAGAAAAGGTGTTTACACTTGCAATGGCAGGTGCCAGTGGAGGAGTTTTGCAGTCATGAGCCAGAAATGAACATAAGTGTATGTGTGGGTATTAATTTTAATACGTGGTCTATCTTGAAGCTGCCTGATTTTTTTTTTTGTCATCCTTTTAAGAAGACTTTTCATTTATTTTTCTAACCATTTGAAGCTCTTTTCAGATTATTTGAAGTTCCTTGACATGGAATTTGTTTTTCTGCTGAATTTCTCTTGTGACAGAGGGTTTCTTTGTGTATTTGTAACTACTGTGTATGATCTCTTCACAGGAGCTTCTGAAGGTTTTATTTATACACACACACACATTTATATACCCACCCCCCCCTTCAGATACACGTGAAAGTTTATTTGGAAAATCACAGAGGTAGAAAAAGTGAGCCAGCTGGTCTTTGTGGGCTCAGGAAGCAAGTTACAGAAGGGTCCTTTGCAGGCGCGTGGGCCTGTGTTCTGTATTTTGATGGAAGTGCGCAATCCATTATCAAATTATTAGAGTCAGTGACACTTTCCACCGTCTGTTCCCCACTTCCCAAGTGTAATAATCATAAACACGATCAGTCTGCTTACCTGCTTCCTACTTCCTGCAATTGTTTCTGTGGTTTTTCCTCCTACATGTATTATATTATAAACTATAGCTTACAGTTTTATGATTTTTGCTTGCTGAGCACATTTTAAACTGCAGCTTACAATTAATTATTGTTTCAAACAGTTAATCTTTTAATTAAATTGTGAGAAAGAAAAAATACTCATTTATGAAAATTTACTGTGGGTCCAGAGGGCTGACTATATGTATTATTACCCACCATTTTATATAATAGAAGTGAGCATCTGAATTTTGCTACCTGTGGGGGTTCCCTGCTAATACTGAGGGACAGCTCTAGTATTTTTTTTTCCTCTCTAGCTGCTTTCAAGATTTTCTTTTCATCTTTGGTTTTAAGCTGTTTTGCCTATGATATGTCTGGGTGTGGTTTGGATTTGAGAGGTTTTATAGCCATGATATCTTTAAAAAAAATTTTTTCCCCCTCTTTCTCACTGTCTTCTGATTTAATTTACATGTGTGTTAGAATATTTGCTATTCTGCTGGTCTTTGAGGTTCTCTCTATTTTTCTTCAGTCTTTTCTCCCTTTCTTAGATTGGATAATTTCTATTGATCTGTTTTTCAGTTTACTGATTTTTTTTTCCCCTTCTATCTTCAATATATGCTGTTAAATCCATCCAGCAAATTTTCATTTAGTTGTTATGTTTTTCATTTTCAGAATTTCCTTTTTGTTCTTTTTTAGTAGTTTTTTTCCAGCTGAGACACTGTATTCACACATTAAAGAGCATATGTTACTTAAAAGGTTTTGAACATATATTCTTCTAATTCTTTGTATAAAATAACTGCCTTAAAGTCTTTGCTAAATCAACCATCTGGTCCATCCTGGGGTTGGTGTTCTACTGACTTCTCCTTGACTCTGGGTCACATTTTTCTGTGTCTTTGAGCGGTTACCATTTTAGGATGTGAATTCTTTTTTGAGTGTTAACGTTTGTTCTAAAAGGCTGGTTGGTTACCTTGAATTTATATAATATAGGTTTTGTTCTGTACTTCATCTGTACTTCATTGTGCAAGATCTATGGAAAGGTCAAAGTGACTCCTAGCCCCTGTAATATGGTAGGACATGACTTCCACACTGAGTCTTTCTGTGGGTCTTAATCTGGGTTTGGTTTTAGACATTATTAGTATTGGTCTGAAGTAGTGTGTACTCTAGAGTGTGGTCTTGGTGTTGAAAGAGGGAAAGGAATGTTAAAGTATGTGTTAGGGTTTTCCAGAGAAACAGACTCAATAGGAGATGTATGATGTATTATAAGGCATTAGCTCACATGGTTATGGAGGCCAAGGAGTCCCAAGATTCACAGTTGGCAAGTTGGAAACCCAGGAAAGCCAGTGGTGTGCGTCCTAGTCTGAAAACAAGTGGGCTTAAGATTCAGGAAGAGCCGATGTTTCTGTTTGAGTTCAAAGGCAGGAGAAAAGATCTCTGTCCCAGCTCAATGCAGTCAGGCAGAAGGAGTTCTCTTTTACTTGTGGGAGTAATAAAAAGCCCCAGCCTTTTTGTCTATTCAGGTCCTTAACTGGATGAGGCCCACCCGCATTGGGGAGGGCAGTCAGCCTCCCATTTAAATGTTACTCTACTCCAGAAACACCCTCACAGACAAACGCAGAATAATACTCGTTGGCCAAGTGTCCGGGCACCTAAGGCCCAGTCAAGCTGATGTGCTGTTAATGCGATTTTTCTGCTGCGGCTGGCAGGGACTCCACATTCCCCTAGGCCTGCTTCTTTGTTCTCTGTCACTTCTGTTCTGCTCATAGAAGTCACTCTGCTAAACTTGGGGTAGCTTCACCCTGTCCATGTGCGCTTGGTTCCTCGTGGGGCCCCTACGCAGACTTCGGCACAGCTCCCATCTCGGTTCCAAAGGTTCCAGCTGCTTGGAACTCTAATCTTTATTTTCACATCTCAGCAGGACTGCCATGCTTTGCTTGGACTTTAGTTCCCTCTGCCATGTTGGGGAATTGTCCCCGGTGAACCAGGGCAAAAAAAAAAAGTCTCAGCAGAGGAAATGATTTTCTCCTAATATTTTAAAATAATACTGTTGTTATGTGGTCCTTTGGGCAAACGTCAAGCCAGAGGGGTGGGCTCCAGAATCATGCTGTTTTTAGTGTTGGAGTCATGGCCAAGGCAGATGCTGTAGGTCCCCGGCTTGCAGGAACATGCAGTGTGTGTGTGGGATGGGGTGGGGGGGTGGGCAGCACTGCCATTTATGAAGCAACTGCCCCATTGGATGCCTTTGTTCTTTTGTTCATTCTCCACCTGTTCTCCTGTAACATTGTACCTATTCTTGGTTTTAGTCCTGTCTTCTTGAACTACAGGGAGCAAGCCAGTTCCTTCTGTTTTGGGGAGACTTGTTCAGTTATTTGGAGGAATCTATCTATCCACTGTTCTTTGGTCTTTCATTGTCTTGGTCGACGATCCTTGGTACTTCCAGATCCTCATCCATCTATTACTTTTTCAGATGTTTTGAATTTTCTCACCACCTCTCAGGTGTGGATCTAGAAATTAAAAGAATTGGGAGCTTAAGAAACCTTATGGATTTAAAGACTACAAATGCAAACCTCACATATCGAATTTTTGGAAAGATTATTTCTGATAGTCTCCCTTCCTCAATTTGTTCCCCTTGTTATTCTCTTTTAGCCATCTGCAGTTTCTCTCATTTGTAGTCATCGCAGTGGGATTTTTGCCTCTTTCTTATGTTGGACTGTGAGTTCCCTGAGGGCAGGCACAGTGACAGTAAGCCTTACTCTTACAGCTCCAGTACTTAGCCCATGTGGAAGAAATGAATGGTGAACTCAAAATTCTGTTCATGTCATGACATCATCTGATGTTTAGGATATTATTTGTGTATGTGCAGTTATTTAAAATTGTTGTTGAGTTTCAGTAGGTGTAAATGATGACCGTACTGAAGTGTATGAGGAAATATGTGTGGTTGTCTCTCTTTCAACCCTGTTTCTGCACCTGCGCCACCACCTTCTCAGCCCATTGCTTTAACCAGACACACTGCTGTTAAAGGTTTGCAGTTATCTTTCTGAACATTTTTCTGTGTATTTTCATTTACAAGTAAGTATGCTTATGTTCTTGTTATACGCATATATTTTCACATACTTCAGTTTAGCGATGGAGTTTGAATGCTCAATTAAAAAAGCGATTCAGTATTACTTTGCTTATTTTCATTGGTTTGATAATCAGAGCTTTTCAATGCTTATTTCACTTTCAGATTAGTCATAAGTAAGGCACATAACCTCTAGACCTTAGTTTCTACATCTGCTAAAGGATTGATTTGAATGAAATGAAATTCAAGATTATCTTGGCTCTAAATTCAATGTTATTGTATAATTCATCTGTATTAGACATGAAAAATGTGGTATTCTGCATAATTTGAAAAAGTAGGAAGATTAAAATAAAAATTGACTTTGGGTAGCAAAAGGAAATTGGGGGTAAGTTCCTAAAATGGTCAATTTTTTTTTCTGTAAGAGTGACTACAGAATATAAGCTTTTGAAAGTAGTAGTAGGATCAGTGTCTTGAGGATTTAGGCACTGAAAAGTTAGCTCTGTATTGATTCTGCAAAGCTAGCTGATGACATCCTAAAGGGAATTTCACCCCAACTCCCTGAATTTTCACATCACATTGTACATTTATTAACACAATGGGTGCCTGGGTTTTTTTTTATTTTTATAGAAAACAGATTTACATAGGTAAATTTTAATTAGTGATTTAGCTAAAAAACAGCCTTTTGTGGAAAATAGTTTCCCAAGCTATTTTAACCCCTTTCTCCTCTCCTCAAAGAGAACAAACAAAAGAATAAAAACACAAATTTTGCCCAGTTTTATGATATGTTTGTAAGCTCGTCATAAAATGTTATTGAATCCTTAGGTTTCTTGTAATTAGCTTTTTTGGTCAAGTGGCTCACTTTATAGTTCAAACCAGCGATTTTCAGCTGTTGTTCTGTGACACTCTGGTGCGCCCCAAGAATTTTTAAAACGTGCAACACCAGACTGGTTAGTCAGCGGTGCTGGCTCCTCTTCCCTTAGATTGTCAGATTGAATGACAATAGCCGACAATAGTCAAATGGGATGGATACACACACACACACACACATACACTCTTTCTTGGTGTGCCACGGAATTTTAGGTTGAAAATCGTGAGCTTAAATAATATATAGTTCAAATAACATTTCTAATCCTTAAAAAAAAATCAGTTTAGTTTTTTAAAAAAATTTTATTATGGAAAGCTTCCCACACACTCGGAAGCGGAGGGGACAGCACGCGGGCCCCGCGCCGTGGCAGCAGCTATCACTATTTTGCCCGCCCGGCATTCTAACATTTTTAATGTAAGCAATGCCAAGTTTAATTTTTCTTTTTTTAAGAAAAGAGGGTTGGTATTTAACAGGAAAAAACCCCAGGTCAGTCTGTGTTCAAGTTTTATCTGATTACGGCCATTTATGTAGAGTTGAGTATTACTTACAGTATTTTTAGCTCATATAGCAGTTATTCTCTGTAGCAAATATACTAGATTTTGTGCCTTTTGCATTGAAATGAGTTCTAGAGCTAAACCATTGCACACTCATTTGTTCCATTCTTAGACTGCAGGTATGACTTAACTGTGCTTAATATTAGGGTCTCATGTTTTAGGAGATGAGCCGGGTTGGTGATTACGGTTTTCTTTTGTCTGCTGAGAGTTGGCTATAGCTGAGGAAGCTGGCCTTCCTGGAGAGTGAGATAAACAAGGCTTTTCCCACTTTCTGGGACTAGACGCTGACATGCGCACAGTTAGTTACATACAGTTCAAGGCGGAGTGGAGTAAGGGCTGTCATTATGGTATATAAATACCGCTGTGGCAGGGTGAGGAGGGAGTGCCTGTAGGGGGTGCTGGTGGGAGAAAGCAGTGGTATTGGGCTTCCAGGATGGTGTTGACAGCAGAGTTGGATGAGGAAGGCTCATGGAATAGACTGAGCAAAAAAGTGGTACTTGGGGAAGGGGCTTTGTCTTTTGTGGCTATAGTCGTAGATTTGGGGACAGTGCGTAGCAGGGGATAAGCCTGGAAAGGTGGAGGTAGGGACAACATGCAGTACTACGGCACAGAGAGGCACAGGTGTGATGGTAGCTCTATATGTGTGCCGTGCCCCTGAGAATGCATCCATGTTATGGGATTGCCCTCCCTGTACAGAGGAGGACACTCAGGAACTTAGGAGCATTAGAGCTTTGCTGGAAGCCACCCAGGAAGTCGTGGAGCCCGGAGTTAAGTGCAGGGCAGCTGGCTGTGGATCCCGACTGTTCAGGGCTTTGTCTGGGTTAAGCGACATCGTTACCGTTAAGTGCTGTTCTGGGTCTTCCTGTGGACAGTGACCTAGCAGTATGGTAATAGTTTTTTAAATACAGAGATCTTCAGTAGTTTATTATTGTGAGATTTTCCCCTATATTGGAGTTTTAAAAATTGGTTCTTTTTAGAGGCTGCTCACATAGTTGGGGCCATTAACTAGATTTCATGATGATTTTTATGTTGAGGAGGCTGGATTGCTTGGACCTTTTTTTTTTTACCCTGTTATAAAATGTGCTTATTTATAAAAATAGTGATGCACTGAAAAGAAGAAAATTAAAAATCACTCAGATTTTTATTAGCCAAAGACATTCATCATTAATAACTTTATATATTTTCTTCCAGGGTTTTTTCTATGCATTTATTTTACGTTCCTAGGACTGAATTTTGGGGAAGATTTTAAACTCCTTTCTGATATATGCTCTTTCCCCTAATGTAATGCAGTTGTTGTAACAAGAACTTAAATGATTATATAATATTTATTACGTGACTGTACCATAACCTATGCCACCTTTTTTATGTTGAATATTTATATTGTTTCTAATTTTTTAATCATTTTTAATGATGCACTTTGCCTGTAAATTTTGTATTTTCTATCACGAAGTAGCTTTTTATTTTATTTTTTAATATTTATTTTTAAAAAGTTTTATTTATTTAATTTTAGAGATGGGGAAGAGAGAGGGAGAGAAACACACATGTGAGAGCGAAACATTGATCGGTTGCCTCTTGTATGCGCCCCAGCCCAGGACTTTACCTGCAGCCCAGGCCTGTGCTCTGACCAGGAATTGAACAGACTGGTGACCTTTTGCTTTGCAGGACAACACCCAGCCAGTTGAGCCACATTGGTCAGGCAGGGCATGAAGTAGCTTTTAAAAAGGAGAGATTGAGCCCGGGCTGGGTAGTTCACGTGACTGGAGCATTGTCCTGATACACCTAAGTTGGGGGCTCGACCTCCCGGTCAGGGCACGTACAAGCGTCAATCAGTGAATGCATACGGGAGTGGGGCAGCAGATTAGTGTCTCTCTCTCTTCCCCTCTCTCCAAAGTCAGTAAAAATTCAAAAAATTTTAAAAAGTAGACACTGAACATGAGAGAAAATACACTGCAGATGGAGTATGAAGCAGTGCTGCATGAAGACAGCTGTATGAACAGTCAGTACTTGTTGCCGAGGCTCATGGTTAAGTGTACTCTGTACAGGTTTGGGGACCACGAACTGAGAAACGCAGCAGTAGCCGGGGCAAGAAAAGCGGGTGGAGACTGGCCAGTTGGATTCGAGAAGAGCCAGATTGAGTGTCTTGATGTTCTGTTGGAGAAGCAGCTGTGTGTAGATAGCTGTTTTGTTCAGTGCAGAAAAAATGTCCTGAACTTAAGTTATTACGGAGGAATTTAGCAGACCATTTGTGACTAAGGATTGCAGATTACTGGTATAGGTTAGCATGAGAATTATTCTTTGAGGGATAGATTTTCACTATATTCTGGTTTTTATTCTGCTAAGGAGAAGGGCTGTTTAAGATGGTATTTTAAATGTTTTTCCAGACCTTTATTACCGAGGTGTATTTTAATAGTCCAGTTTTCTCACCTGTTGTATGTCTTCTGGTCTTATGGAAATAAGAGAACAGTAATACTGTAAGGTTTGCAGTTTTGATTGAAAGGACACATCAAAATAAGAAAACAAACAAAACCTTAACCCAGACAGCTAGAGAAGTAGCATGCCCATGTGTGCCATCGATTTGCAGGGCTCTGTGCGAGGCCCCAGAGCTGGGCATCATCTGGGGAGGGCTCGGGGGATTGAAGTGTCAGTGAGTCACAGAGGCTAGAACGGTGACTTTGTGACTGCTGACACCCATGCCAGTTATTTTTAGAGTTTTCATTGATCAAGAAAGTTCTAGGTCAAGATTTTAAGGTTTAAAATTCTAAGTTTAAGGTTTTGTTTTATTACAAAATGCATGTTCATTTTAGAAAGTTTAGAAAATAAGAGTAGCAGTTTACTGTACTTCTCTTAGTAGGAAATAACTACTATTCACATTTTGTGTATAATCTGTTCAGTTTTCCTCATAGAACTAATTTTCGCTCCCTTTTAAAAATAAACGTAATCATTTGGTATCTCTACACTGCTTTGGTATTCACTTTTTTCTACATAGAACAGTGTTTTCCATGTTGTTATTCTACCATACTGATGTGTTTATTGAACATATGCTGTGTTGTAATAGAAATGTGAGACTTGCCAAGCAGTAGATAATGTAAAGACTGTAACAAATAATTAACAGAATATATTGCTGGGTAATTCAGTACAAGTTCAGAGGACAGACGAGTGGTTTTAAGCTGGACGAGGAGGAATTGAGCTGGTCTTGAATGATGGATAGAAAGATTGAGGTAAAAAAGGAAAATTTTAGATAGGGAAAATGATGAATATTGGTGCAGAAGGGAGGTAAATGGTATTCAATAGAATGCCACGCCGAACTCTTGAGTTCAGGGCAGTAAGATCTGATTGAATGTTTTTAAATTTCAGAGGGATTAAATGCATGTTGAAAGTCACATGCTCCAGGAAGACATGTGTGACAGCTACATGCCGGGTGAATTGAGACAAGTGAAAAGGGATCAACTAACTGTTAAGTGTAGTGAGTAGTCCCAGACTTGGTAGTGTTCAAGAGTCACCTGGAAGTTCTTGTTTACAAAAAACAAACAAACAAAAAACACAACAAAGCCCAAACCCAACAGGTTTTGGGTCCTTGTCCAACCAGGCTCTTTTGGAGAAGTCTAGTTTTGGGAACATCCCCAGGTATTTCTGATGGCGACATGCCATCAGGCCTAGGAGACGCTTGGTTCTAGGAGGCAACTGTGACACCAGGGGTGCAGGTAAGGGCCTGGATCAAGGTGGCCGCTGCCGCACACGGAGAATGGAAGGGCATGAGACATTTTGAAAATTGACGGGATTTAGTGAGACCAGTTGAGCAGTTGAAGTCTGCAGTTTTTAGTGAAGTCACTAGAAAAATGGTGGTCCTAGGGTAGGGCTGGGGAGGTGAGGCGTGTAAGGGAGGGTAAGGGAGCATTTTGGGCATAGAGTTGTGGTGGCACTGGGGCACTCAGAGTGGCCCAGCGGCTTGTTGGTCTAGGTACCGAGTGAGAAGTTAGGGTAGAGAGAATGACTCCAGAATAAATATAGTTTCAAGTAAACCTTTGAAGTACTTCCTTTTAAGAAAGTTTTTTATTGATTGATTTTTTTTGGTGGGGGGAGGAGAAAGAGAGATTCATAACTTATTTGTGCATTCATTGGTTAATACTTATGTGTGCTGTGACCGGGGATTGAACCTTGGTGTATGGGCACAACACCTGTAGCTAACTGACCTACCTGCCTGGGGTGCCGAAGTGTACTTCTTTTGGAGGGAAGAAATGTCTAGAGGAATGAGTGCAGGGGCCAGGAACTGGAGGTTACACCTGAGGTTGGGGCTGAAAGTGAAAAAGTCACATGGAATATTGGAGGTTGGCTGTACTCTGAAATATAAGACCATATATTTTAAGTATTTTTGAGGAGGTAACATTTTTGTAAGTTCTGCAAAAGTGTAGCAGGGAAAACAAGTAAAATTAAACTCACTACTACTCTTAGTAATAGGCTTGTTGGGAGAAAATGTAAGCTGTTAATAATAGTGTGTGTTTTTGATTAATTCTGGGCCTTGTTATTTTGGTGTAATTTTTGAAAATGCAAGGGTAATTAAAAGCAGTGGTTTATAAAATTACATATAATTATATAAGTATAAAAGTACACATTACCAACTAAGTATATGTGTTCATGCATTTATGTAAATAATTTATATATAATATATGTTTCATAAATAAAATTACATATGTGTGTATATGACCATCCTACTCAGAAAAATCAGTTGTTACCAGAAGGGAGAGAACAAAGTGGTCTCCTAGTGCCTCTTGAAGACACCAGTGATGAGAGGGGGTTGGCAGCTCTTGCGTGAACATATTCTTTCTGTGTCTTCTGTCTGACAGATACTGTTTTGTTCACAGATACATACGTGAGAGAGACTGCCCCAGATGTTAGTTCGGTCAGGGAAGGAAATGTAAGCAGGGGTGACACCACCAGTCCCTTGATCTGAACCTTGGATTATCCTCCGAGCACCTAAAGGACATTGGGCTACTCCTTTCTGATTTATGAACTAGGATTGATTTGAATAACAAAACGTTTGAGTACATTGTGTGTAGGTGATATAAAATACTATATTAAGGAAGCACATCAACAGAATAGATTGAAAAATCTTGGTGTTTCGTTCATATTACTTTGCTCTTGATTCCATTTAGCAAGTGGGTAAAAGTAGGCTCCAAGTTTTGAAATTTATGGTAGTGAAAAATTGGAAACAGTCCAGATATCCTCCAATAGGTATCTGATTAAAGTAAACGTATTGGTATAGTGGAATACTATACAGCTATTTAAAATCATACAAATGTAAATTATTGATGTAAAGATGTAAAATTGTAATGACAAGCAGAGATTTATTATTTTAGGGTGCTGTTTTGTATGACTTTTAGTTTTTTATTCTTAGTTTCTTCTTTTTTTAAGCAATAAGCATGTAATGTGTTGGGTTGGCCAGAAAGTCCGTATGATTTTTTTCCATAAACTACAAGACACATTTTTCATTTTCACCAATAACTATTGATTTGGATATTTTGGGTATGTTTGTTGTCTCTCGCTATTGGTTTCTAGGGGGGTAGAGGCCAGGGGTGCTGCTAACCATCTTCCAGTGTATAAGACAACCTCACAAATAGTTACTTGGTCAAAATATCAATAGTGCCAAGAAACTTTGCAAACCACTTTTGACATGTTCTGTCAGTCGTAGCACCTTCTCCATACATTGCACAAATTTCTTTTTGTGTTCCAGTTGCATTTTTATCTTTCTTGAAATAATAAAGTGTCATACACTGAAATGTTCTGTATTTTCTTCCATCTTCAGTATCAACATGGCTGCACAAAAATTCACCAATTTTGACGTTTTTAAAAAAATGCACACTGTTATGACAACTGTCACAATACAATCTAACAAAATTGTTTTGAATGAAGTTAAAGACAACTAAACACTCCTAGAGCCATCATAAAGAAAAAAATAAATGAACTTTTTGGCCAACCCAATATATGCTATATGTATTTTTAATCCTCACCTGAAGATACTTTTGTTGATTTGAGAGAGAAAGAGAAACATTGATGTGAGAGAGAGAACATTGGTCAGTTGCCTCTTATACACACCCACGGATTGAACCCACAACCTAAGCATATGCCCTAACTGAGGATTGAACCTGCAGCCTTTTGGTGTGCAGGGATGATGCTCCAAGCAACTGAACCACCCAACCATGGCAGCATGTAATATTTTATAATCAGAAAACAGTCTTGTTTATTTCAGATAAATGATGGGAGGGAAAACTTGGGATTTTAAATTGTAAATGGAGAGGAGACCATCGTTCAGTTTTAGCTTCTGAACAACAAAAACACACACAGTTGGGCTGGAATGTGACAGGATTTGTTTTTCAGGCATGCAGTTGTGATGAGAATGGGCTATACAGTGAGTAGAATTGCGCAGGGAGTGCCAACAGATCGAGGAGGGCCCAACTAAGCTGGAAACAGTAGCAATGGTGTAGTAAGGCCAGTTTGAAACACTTTCGTGAGGTGAAATTCAGCACAAGAATTTGTGGATTGGATGTAGGGTAAGCAATAGAAAAGAGGTCCTGGACAGTGCAGGTTTTAGTTTGGGAGATTGGGATAGTGGCGACACCCGTTACGCAAGACTGACAGTACAGTAAGGAGAAGTGGGTTATTTCCTGTCCTGCCTGGTCTTTCCTTTCTGGTTCGAGCAGGGTAGAAGGATGGGGAGGTGGATGGTAAATTTAGTTTATCATGGAGCCTCACTGAAGCAGTTTTGAAGTCAATATAGTTGGATTTGAGTCTAATCTCTCTGCCATTAATCATGTGTGACTTGGGGCAATTTCACTTTACCTTCTCTGGGTCTTAGTTTCCTCACCTCTAAATTGGGATAATAGTGCTGCTTACTCTCTTCAATTATTTATGAGGATTCAGTGAACTAAAGGAAATAGCTGTCCATTAAAGAAAGATAAGACACCTCATACGCAGTAATAACTGGGAACAGCAGTCACTGAGACGTCCAAGCCTAGTTCCCTGGGCTCTCTGAAATGTGGGCCTGAGCTCCGTGGAGAGCAGTTGGCTAGAAACAAGCCAGCTTGTAAAAAGTCGTCTTAATTCCACGTGTAACTCAAAAAGTACATAATGTTGACTTTCAACCAACTGTCTTAGAAACGAGCCTTCTGGAACTTAGGTCTGCTTATAGTAGGGATATCTCCTGGTATCTCTATAGTAGTGGGAGTTGGGTTCCTCAAAAAGTTATGTGGTCTGAGAATTCATGTATGAGGAACTTAGAATTCAAGACTTGAAGGTTGAGATAAACTCGGGCAAATCTTTGTTTTTACACAACTAAAGGAAGACAAAGGATGGCAAGCAAAATAATATGAGTGGTAGTTTCTGTATTTTGAATTAGTGACAGGGCACTCACTGTACTTTATATGTACCGATCATAACTTAACCCTAGAAAGTTTCATTCTCTCTACTCTAGTTATAAAAAATATTTTTGTCAGTGTATTATATATTATTATGGATAACATGCGTACGAGGATGAAGTACTTCCCTCCTGTTTTCCCGTAATTAGTACTGTGTCCAAATAGTGCCTAATTTTGTCAATTTGAGCCTAGAGATAGTGACAGAGTCCAGGGAGCTTGATCCTCGAGGTAGTAGCAAAAGTGTTGGACAATGTTTATTTACTCTACTCAGCTCTGAGTTCTTGAACCTTCTTTCCAGGGCTTACTCAGGGTTTTGTTAGCTCTTTTCATATAATTTCATGATCTCCTGTCCCTTTTGTCATGTATCTCAGCTACTATAATTCAAGACCCAAGTTTATAATCTGTCATGCTTTTGTATCTTGGCCAAAGTGGAGAAATGACTGAACTGCTGTTCTTTGTTACCCTCTTTTCAGTTTGTCTCCTGAAAAAGAATTTTTTGGGGGGTTAAGGTAATAGATAACACTCTAAGCTGTAATCACAATTACTCTGCTCTCATTCTCCTAAATTGAAATGCTTTTTACAAAATAATTGACTACTTAGAAGCTTTATTTCATATTTGGGATGGTTGAGGTAGTAGAAGAGTGAGGGTCTAAAGTCAGAGTTAGACACTCCTAGATTCTTGCATCTATCTTTATAATTTCCTTGTAACCGTTTCAGTGACCTTTAATGAAAGGCATTTTGGTGGGGTTTGAAAATACGAACTTTGGTGTGGGACCAGCTCTCAAGATGTGACTTTAAACCAGACTGGTTAACCTGTCTGACCCTTGCTTTCCTCTTTGATGAAATGGAAATAACACTGCCTACTTGTGTGGGGAGGGCTGTTGGGAGAATACCAGTAAATGTGTCAGGTAAATATGTCAGTGTCTGCCGTGCATCTCAGCTCAGTGGTTGGTGCATAGTAATTATTCAACAAGTGTTTTTTTCCCTATAGTTTTACTCATAATATTGATTTGATATCACATTTTAAAGCCTAAAATCTTATAGTTTTGCTTTTTAATTTTTTTTAAGGCTGTGACTACTTCCTAGGGGCTTGGAGGGAGAGCCATAGATATTCTTGAGTGTCAGGCTCTCACGTGAAGTGCCCAGTGCGCCATTTGATGGTCTTACTGGGAGTCAGAGTCACAGATTGTTTTCCTTGTGTGTTGGGCATGGAAATCATGACATTTCTCTGTTTTCACTTCAACTCCTTTGCCTATTATAATTCTAGAAAATTTATTTCTAAAATTATTCTATGGAAAAAGATGTTTTCTTTTGTTACTTCCTTAATCTGTTAGAGTAGAAGGGCAGAAGTTTTTAAGGAAAGCTAGTGACCAAATATAATTGTTAGATAGTCACACTGTAATTTTAATTCATGGAATCAAATTTTAGATTTGTCAGCTAAGCTTTCCTTGATTTTTTGTAGCTTTTTTTTTTTTGGTGGGGGGGTAGATTATTAATTGGCATCTTCTGAACTATTTCCCATTGTACATTATATATGTTTTTTCCTGTGGGACAAAAAATTTAAATCATGAAATAAATATACAAAACATATAGCATGTAAAATTAAATGATAGTAAAAAACTACTGTGTACTTTATAGCTTGAGAAATATTATAAAACAGTACCTAGCAGTACTTCTGAAGCTTGTATCATACAGATTTTTTCTCCTGCTGCTTTTGTAGTGCTTGCTTCTCTGCTACTTTAGTTATCTTGAAACTAGATAGGATTTGCAGTTTTATGTGATTACAAACATTGTGACATTGGAGAAAACATACCTACCATTCAGTTCATCAGGTCCTCAGTTAATATGGATTTGCCATATCCTGCTAATGTGTTCATTTCAATCATAGTTTCGTCACTCTCGGTCTTCACGGATCTGTACTAATTTTATTAATCTCAGTACGTCAGCGCTTTTAATTAGGTGTCTTGAAATTCTCCCCTTCTTCTCCCTCTCTTCCTCTCTTCCCTCCTTCCCCCTAATTCCTGAAGATACGCGGTACGTTAATTTTTTAAAAGATCTTCACCTGAGGGTATGCTTATTGATTTGAGAGAGAGAGGAAGAGTGAGAGAGAAACATCGATCGACTGCCTCCTGTATGCTCCCCAGCTGGGGATCGAACCGGCAACCTTTTGGTGTATGGGATGACGGTCCAACCAGCAGAGCCACACAGCCCGGCTAAACAGCGTGTGCGTGCGTGTGCATGTGTGAAAAGTGACCACCCTGAAAGATATATGGAATAATCACTAGAATTGTGTGTTTAAAGCAATGCAAGGTCAAGACTTAAGGAGTTTATCATACTCGGTACATGATGGTTTAGTTGCTGTGTTATGTCAGCAGCACTTTTTGTAACTTGTATAAAGGCTGCTTTTCAAATGAGTACTGATTAATGGACGACGTCTAAAAGATGTCAGATTTAAGGTCAGACAGTTAAAAAATGTTTTTTATTTATTGGTTTGAGAGAGAGGGAGGGAGGGAGGGAGGGAGAGAGAGATAGAGACATTAATTTATTGTTACACTTATTGATGCATTCATTGGTTGATTCTTGTGTGTGCCCTGCCCGGGGATCAAACCTGCAAACTTGGTTTATCTGGACAATGCTCTGATCAGCAGAGCTACCCGGCCAGGGCATGGACAGACAATTTTGATGCCCTTAAGTCAGATGCATTAGCCATTGTGCCACTGGCTCACCCGTACTTAATATTTAAAATAGTCATAAAGTAAGCTAATTTCTAACAACTTTTAATCAAATAAAAAGAATACTAATGTCTTACTTAATTCTGCTTTCCTGGAAAGTGCTTTTGCGTTTGTATCAGTAATACCGTCTTATTCTGTTGAAACCATTGAATTTCTCGGGGTATAGGTAGCATTGTAATATTTTATATGTGAAGAATATGATGTTCAGAGCATAAAGGATTTGATAATATATAGGGTATAGCTAGAGATTTAGTTTATATTTCCTTTCCCCATGGTTCATTCTAGAATTGAAAAGATATTTATATGGGGGAAAAAGTCTTAGAAAACCATGTCTTTGAAGTACAAAATCTTGAATCTTGATGATTTCAATATTACTTTTGCAAAAAACCCCACAAAACTATTTCGATGAAGGAATTTAATGTTTCTCCATCCATTTATCCATACACCCCCCAAATCGGACACCAGTTGGTCCCATGTCTCGGGTTTTACTTGCTACCGTAACGGCATCTGAACTGGAAAGGTGATTTTATAGGAGTGGAAAATGGGATATATCTGTCCAGTGATTTTAGACAGGCGGTTTCTAATTTACAGGTAATGTAGGCGTTTAAACTCCTGTCCCTGAGCTCCTTTTTCGGTTGCTGTTTGTAATACAGACGTAGAGCTTTAAAGGAACCTGTGAGTTCAAAAGTCGGAGGAATAAATGAAAAGCAGACGTATTTTGAGACTGTAAATATAGACTCATCTAAATTATGACCCACTACCCTAAAAATGTTTTTCTTCAAACCACCTTTGTAGTTTTTTACTTTATACTGCAACACTATTAGAATTCTACCAGTTAGGGGTGATTTGGGCTAACTAGCATCTTTGTTGAAAATTGCAAATATTAAAGTGAGTTATTTCAACCTAGTTGATTTCTTCACACACCTGAAATGAACCACTGAGGCAGTAGGCATGTTAGATGGTAATTTAGGAATACACTCAGGGGAAAGGATTATTTTTAAGCAGGATGATTGGGATGCCATAATGTAGAATTTAGGAGTTGAGAGAGTGCTAATAGAGGAAAACAGTCGATTTTAGAATTTGTCCAGATAAAGGGAGGATCTAGAATTGGTTAACTTTCTGTGTGTGTTCTGCAGGCTCCCTAGTGCCCGTGACCAGTAGTGCCTTGGGCATCAGTAGGCTTCTTTTGGCTACCCTGGGAATTGACCAACATAAGCAACATTTTAAAATTAGCAATACTTACTGAATTCCATGGTATGAACTTAAAAAAAAAACAACACGTTTTTAGACTGAACTCAATTTATAAATTAGGTTTTAGCCTGTGCTTGTCTTGTTTCTTTTGCTAATATCCTGTGGTCTCAATTGATAACAACAGTGAGATTGCTTTTGCTTTCCTGTCAGTCATTATGGAATTTGCTGGTCAGTCCTGAAATTATCAATGGAAGCTGTAAGTAGGAAGTATAGCTAAAAGAATTATAATCAAGTAAGAGAAGCCATTCACAGAGCAAAAGAGGGTTTGTGGGCTCAGTGGAGCAGCCGTGCAGCAGTGTCTCAAACTTCATTTACAAGTAACGTAGGCAGATGGCCATGTTACCTTTCCTGTAAAGTAACTTTCATTACCTGTGATATAGTAAGCCATGTGAAAAGAGAATTCATATTCATACTGATTGGTGAATCGACGGAGATTACAAAATCCCCTCCCCCCCGATAATTTATGTAGAATAGTGGAATATTGACTGTTTCATTTCATACCTAAGAAGTACGTGAAGTTTTCATGGGTAGTAGGCAGATTTCAAAATGGTTTTCTCCCTGACTATTGAATACTTTATATTTTATATCTAATCAATTTTCATTACTGAAAATTATTTTTAAGTAAGTTTAAATAAATGTTAGTAATAACTTTGAGTTAATTTTATCTTTATGTTTTGGGGATTATAGTTACATTAGATGTTCCTCAATTAGGGATAATTGTCTTGCATCCTTATCTCTTATCATAATCTGTTTTTCTTCACACAGTGTTATAGTTTTGCTGCTGGACTCTTCCCTCCCTTCCCCCACCCCATCAGGATGATATGAGACTTGAAAGAAGACGATGCATACAGGTGACTCAAGTTTTAAACTACAGTAACACTATGGCTGTGTGAGAGAATGTGGTATATTTTGAATGGGGGAGCTTTCTGATGAATAGTATCAGTGGGGAGAATTATTTAGATCAGTAATATAAAGATAGTTGGGATATTTATTTAATTTAACTTTGGGAATCAGTTTGATAATTAGTAACTTATAGTAGTACTAATACGAATACAGCTTAGTAATTCCAGGCACTTGACCTTTTTTTTTTTTTTTAAAGTGGATGGTTGACTAATACTTTGAGAATTGAAATATTTTTGTTGAAAATAAATAAAATACTTTCCTTTATTGTTGAATGCAGATTTCCTCAGATTCCTGTTAGACTAGAGCAAGTCTTTTAAAGGCAAAGAAAGTAGACATTAGTAATGTATCTGAAATTAAATTAAGGCTTTTACTCCTATATGTATGATTCCTTTAAAAAATATGATCTGGGAATTTGCTTTTACTTTCCTTGTTCCCTCCTTTCCTTGCTCTGTCCCCCTCTTTGTTTCTTCCCTCTCCCTTCCCTTTCATCCTTTTGTCATTTGTATTATACCGGAGAAACAGTATGAAGTTATTTTAGAAAGAATATTTTTGCTTACGGTGCTCTTACTTATACATGGAAATGGAGGCTAATCCATGTAGAGCTGGCTGTGTTCCAGCTCTTGACAGTGTAGTGTAGCTAATGAATCGAGTGTTACTAACTTTTAAACTTGTATCTTCTTAAATCAGGCCGATTGTGAGGCATTTTGTTATTTGTAGACTTTGTCAGAGATAGTCTTATTTGATATATTTATAAATCATTTGAAAATGTGGTCTTTAACCAGAAAAGGAGCAACTACATAAACCCTTAATAGTTTTTTAATTACGTTATTGGTGTAGCTGTTAAAGTTTTTGTCATTGGTTTTTGTTTTTGGTGATCTTTGTATTCAAAACAGAAAAAATTTAACAATTTTTTTAAGAGTGCAGTTTAAAAAGTATCTCAGGTGTACCATTTTGTATGAAGAAATGTGCTTGAATATATTTGCAGATTAAATGGTAGAGCAAGTAATGCTTTACACCCACGAGGACCCTAAGAATATGGTGGTAGTCCTTTTTAAGTGCAAGGTGACTGAGGGATTGTCTCCGTAGCCATCATCTGGCTCTCCACATGCGCAGGCGCATCCACCTGTACACGTCGCGGTGCACAGGCCGCTGCGTACACCGAGAGGACACTGAAGCTGACTAGCACCGTCGTACAGAAATGACCAGGAGTATTTACAGAGAAGATTCAGAATTTTATCAAGAATTTGTTGTCATATTTTATGAGTTTGACCTTTTGGTGCAGGAACAGCTTCTCAGCCCTGTCTGCCCCGGGTCGCTCCGTGGCGCTGTGTGCGCTGCCCGTGCGCTCTACCGAGTAGGTGCTCACTTTCAGCTGAGGTCAGCAGAAGAGCAGAGTGCTTTGGGGGTGTCTCGTAGATTTATTCATAAATATTAACAATTTTGGAGATTTTTCCTTATGAAATTTTGGTGGCTAAATTGCTATTTTATTTTTAGTTTGTTTTTATAAGATAGGAACAGTTTCCTGAAAGCTTGCTCTCTCCAAGGCCTTATGGATGAACGGAATATCTAAAGAGAAAATACAGTTTATAAAGACTATCTAGCTGATTTAATGAATACCAGAACAGAAAAAAAACCTACAAAGATTAGATTTATGATATAATCTAGTCTCTCTGACCTGGCCTTGTATTCTTTAAAAAATTTCAACATTTATTGGCTTATAAAGGAAAAAACCCAAGGAAGGTCTGGCTCTTTCTGATATATGTATTAGCTTCCGGTGTATTGCCCTCTTAACAGTTTCAAAGTTAATAACTGTTTTTGAGCATAAAGTTAACTGCTTTGGCCCTCCTCATTAACGAAGGCAGCAGTTTGCCCTCGTTGTGCGGTGCGCGCTCTTGCTGTACTTCAGCTGGTCGAGTGCTTATGCCCGCCTGAGAGAGAAGGCTCTTTCCCCCAGGCGTCCATGGCACCGACTTTCTGTTGGTTAGATGCGATGCTCCCTCATTCTCCTACCATTTCACTGATTAGGTGCAGGTTCAGGGGTGCCAGGAAGGACATGGAATGGGCACTGACTGATCTTTCAAATGCCAAACCTTAATAACAGATTTTTACTGAACACCTAGCCAAACTTTGATGTGTCTCTTAGTACATGTATATATAGGTGTTTCTGTACTTATTTAATTTGAGGGTCTTTTCACATATTTTACTATATGTTTGGAATATAAATAGGTGAAATTGGATTTAAAAAAATTTTTGGAAGAAAAATCATTTGTGACAAATCAGTTATTTGGCTGACATTTGCTTTGTACCAGGTACTGTAATGCATACTCTGCCCACAAGGGTCCCTGTGCTTAGGAATCTTGGAACACATTTCAGTTGGAGGAGGGAGCACGTATGTAAACAAATGATGCAGTGGATGTTTATGGACAAATTTTAAGACATCCATTGAATTCAAGGCATCTCAGTAACACAGAGAGCACCCTCTGCTTAGTAGCAATCACAGCAATGCCTTTACCCGACACCGATACTCTGACATTGTCCAGATCTAAGTTCGTGTCCAACTATTCTCTCCTGAACTCCGGATTCGTGTAACTGCCCCAAAGGTCTCTCCTGCACAAACCCCCTTGTCTCCCATTTATTCCTGTCAGAGATGAGTGACACCACTGTATGACCATCATCCTGGGAATCGAGAGAGCCCTTCTTTACACCTTCAAATTAAGAGGTAACCAGATGCAGTTTATTTAGGATGTAGAATCACTTCTGAGATTAAATTTGGAAGATGTACTGCCTCAGAGATTACTGTCCATATTAACATAAAGGCTCTTGCATTTTATAAATGCACTTGATAAAAGGCCCTCCTTTCTCATTTATTTTTTATTTATACCTACTAACATTTAATGGAACATTTGAGAAAAGCGATTGGATATAGCAGTTGATACAGTTCTTTTTGTTGTCGTTGACATAGGCTTCTTTAACAACTAAAATTGTTTTTTTAACAATAGTGATAGGTTAGTCACTTTAAAACTTAAAATAGTTCTGGAACATACAGAACTATAACTCTTTGAGGGTGAATAGCCTTAGAAATTTATTTTAAATATTGTGCTGATTTGTTTATGTTGTCATCATATTTCTTATACATATGAATTTAACTGCTTAAAACCATTTGATGTGGCAGTTTTTAATTTTAAATTCTCAAACTCATTTTAAAATGTGAATTTTGTAGTGCAGAGTTTGCATACTTTAGTAATCACGGGACTATGACCTTTTATCACAGAACAATCAGAAACCAGATCTGTAAATTAAAAAAACAAATTCTTTAATCCCATTTACATGCAAGGTGCATTGGAGGAATCAATGGGTTTGTGCATTTTAATATTTTGGTACGTAGTGCCAGTTTGCCTTCTTTTGAAACTGTTCTTCACAAGGTCCTGTGTATCTGGCCTTACTCTATACTTTTCCTCCTTCAACCCTCATTCATTTTGTTAATCCCAAGCAGTCTGATTTTGCTATTAATAATTCAGTGAATTTACTATTTTTGATGAGTGGTAAGTTCAGTGGATTTATTTTTGCTTTAAGGTTTTTATTTTTCTGTTTATTAAGTAATAACACAATCACTGAAAAATGTGGAAATTTATAAAAATACAGATAAGTAGAAGGAACTATTTCTGGAGTTCTACTGCCCACTGCACTATGGCATGTTCTCTTCTAGTTTTTTGGTTTTCATGCCATTTTTGATTAATTGAGATCATCCTGAATATCCTTTGAGGTTGGTGCACTTGGATAGAATTTTTTTTATATCGTGTGTATCTTTTCTTTTATTGCCCACCATTATATCATAAATATTTCCCTATGTGATCAAAAACTTACTGATTATAGTGCTCCACTGTCACTTTGAACTTGGAGCAAATCTAAAGCATTCAGAACTATAATGTTTTGAGGGTGAATTACTTGAGAAATTTATTTTAAAGTTTGCTGACTTGAGACTTACATTGTATCATTATTTCCTGGTTAAGTTAGCTATCTCTTATTAGACTTTTTTTTTTTTTTTACTATTTAAAAAATTTTAAAGATTTTATTTATTATTTTCTAGAGAGAGGGGAACGGAGGGAAAAAGAGAGATAGAGAAACATTGACATGCAAGATAAGCATCCATCTGCCCCTCCCCGTGCCTACAACCCAGGCATGTGCTCTGACTGGGAATTGAACTGGTGACCTTTCTGTTTTCAGGCTGACACTCACTCAGCCCACTGAGCCACATCTGCTAGGGTACTTTTCACTTTTTAAAAGTACTAACATTTGTGCATAAATGTTTAGTTGTATGATAAATTATTTTCTGTGATTGATTCTTAGGAATATAAGTATTTGGTGATAGGGTTTGAAAACATTTTAAGGTCCTTAATACAACTTTTGAGAAAGCTGCTTGGTAATTAATACATACTAGTTTATACTCACTAGCATTTACACAAATGTGTGTCTTTTAATATATCTTTGTGAGCATTGAGTAGTATAGTTAAAAATACAATCTCTAATTCAAAAGAAGAATCTTTTTTAGAAAATATAAAAGGAAAATGTAGAGGAAAAAGTCGAAGTGATTGAGAAATGCATGAAGTAAGTGACACACCTAATAGTCTGGGGGATGTTCTCCTCCCAGAATTCTTTCTTCTAGCAAATGGTTTTCAGTTAATGCTTTTATGGCATTTGCATATGTTTGCATACCAGCTTTTTGTCCGAACTAGTTTGATTCTCAAGGTCAGAGAGTTATGGCCTGTCCTTTTCATATGCCCTGTGTCTGTCTAGCAGGGGGTACCTGCCATGTGGAAAGTGCTTAACGAATACTTGGAGAAAGAACAGTTGTTGCTATCTTAGTAATTCCTAAAAATCAGAATATCTGCTTTATACATTACTTCACGTGGTTTTAAGAGTTCCTCATTTTCATTTTCTTTAAAAAATTTTTTAAAAAAATATATTTTTAAGGTTTCAATTTTAATTTTTGATTTTAGAGAGGGGAGGGGAGGGAGAAAGAGAGGGAGAAACATTGATGTGAGAGAAAAACATCTACAGGCTGCCTTTTGTGTGTGCCCTGATCTGGGACCAAACACTGCAACCCAGGCATGTGCCCTGACCGCAAATCAAACCTGTGACCTTTGGGTTTGCTGGATGACGCCTAACCAACAGAGCCACATCGGCCTTGGCTTTTAAAATATTTTATGTTTCTTATTATTTACATTTCTGATTTCTAAGTGGAAACAATTAATGATTACATCATATATCTCACATAAGAGAACATACATTTACAAAAGAGATGATGGGGAACGTGACGTTAGCTACATTGGAAAGTTGAATTTCTTAGACCTTAGCGTCTTTTTTCAAGACCCAGGGGAAAGCAAATAGATTCATATTCATTAGTTTTGGTTTCAGGGGGACTTACTAAATGTACCCCCAAAGAATGTTTTAGTTTGGGGAAGATGATAGCAGGGTATAATTTTCAAATCTCCACTGTTTTCTCTAGAAACAGACAGTAGTCAGGACAGCAAAACTAGACACGCCTGGATACCATCTGCAAAATTAGGTGAACAGTATTCCACAAACCTAATAACAAGTAGGTGGAGGCATATCTCCAGTAACTTTGTGATGTCAACATTTGTACAGAAGTTGAGTGTCGTCAGGTGTGCCATAGAACAGGAGACAACCTCAAGATAGCCAACAAAGACCCCCTGGAAGGTGGGAAGCAAGTTTGAGAACAGCCAAGTGAAACTAAGAGACAGTTTTGAGTTCCTAGAATACAAGAGGCTCACAGTGATTTCTGTGGGGTTGAGGTATCCAGTCCCTATGAATTTTCAGAGCTGACCGGCTGAAGCTCCCTTGCCCATCGAGGCCCCCCCTCAAGGAGACGCTGCTGGGAAGAGAATCCGGACTAAGCCCTTTGGAGACAGCGAGGGCCAAGGGGAAAAGGTCAGGGGAAGTGGGGAAGCGGAAAGCGCGGAAGAGCTCATTCGCGAGACCGGATTGCAGTGTCCTTCAGGAAGACAGAAGAGGGCTCCTACCGAAGCCAGAGAAGCTGCTCCGGTTCCCTAAAATATTGTATTTTACACAAAAATGAGCAGTAAATAAGGATCACAGTCAAATTCCCATAGAGTTTTTGTAAGAAGAAAGGAATAAGGAGCAGAATAATGTTCCTGCAGACAACGAAAGCATGTCAGGAAAAAATGTCTGTAAAACTCATGAAAGCTATACCCTGATGTTTTAAAAGAGACCCAAAGAAGTTTAGAAAATTTCAATGAAAACATAAATCCAAAGGAGGAAATCTTACAAGTGTGATAACTCAAGAATGGGAAATAAAAGGGAAAAAAACCATTAAAAAGTGAAACCTAAACTAGAAGGAACATGAGAGTGAAAAACTGATAGGAAATTTCTTTAGTGAAACAGAGGATGAATAGGAGAAAAACTAAACAAAAAGAATTGAAGAAAAATAAACATTCTAGAGAAAGTGGCAGTTAATAAAGACAGGCAAAGAAGTTTCAACATACAAATAATATGAATCCCTGGAGAAGAACCAAAGTGAATGAAAAACTTAGTAAATACTAATAATTATAAGTCAAGTAAATTTCTTGAAATTAAAAAAAATGCCACTATATTTGAAAAAGGCATGTTGTGTACTTGGATAAATTGACCCTGAAATGACTGATGTGTAAACGTACCCTTTAAAAATCACTGGACTTTAAAGAAAAGAAAATTCTTAGGGTGCTGAGGCAAAGAACCCAAGTAATTCTTAAGGTGAAGAATATTAGATTATGTGATTCTGACAGCATCATTTTCTGTCAGATGCAATGGAGTAACTTCGGATACACTCAAGGGAAACAAATGAAAGCCAGAAGTTTTATATCCAGCTAAATTGACCAAAGTATAAAGACAGCAGACAAAATGTTACGAAGATGAGTATGAATTTGTGGACTCGTTTTTTTCTTTGAGTCACTTTTTAAAGACTCCACTAGAGAATAAACTTTGGCAACCAGGGACTGACTGCAGGGGTATTGATGCAGGGGGAACGTTAAATAGATACTTGTAGAACTTAAACTAAATAATAGCTATGAGTGAGTATAATATGTAATGGTTATGTTCTCTGCAATGAAGATACATTATAAATAAAAAATTAAAGTAGAATAAAGTTACTGATTCATAGTTATTAGCAGGAAGTAAAAAGATGTATTTCTCCAAATGAGATGCTTGGAGAAGAGGGACGGGAGCGGGGAGAAGTTACTAGTTAAATTTCATTGATGTTCCCTAGTAGGGGAATCAGAGGTAGACATGAGAATGAAAAACAAAGCTCCAAATTTTAGTTTCTTCACACGGGGAAGGAGAAGCATAACAAAGGCAGTGATGCCTCATAAGACGTGTCGTGCAGAGCGTGCCCATCGCGTGGGCGCAGGAGATGTGCTCTGTTTTTATTATTTTCCCTCCCAATTGTTACCATACTATTTGTGTCTATTGGGGGCTTGCATTTTCTTATGTTTCCCCTTTATTTGAGAAATGGACTTGTCTTCTGAAATTACACATGAAAGTCTCAAATTTTATTTCTTCTGCCTGTATTATCAGGACTTAAAGCAGTCAATTCAAAGTCATATCTAACTTACATGCCTTAAAATTGTTGTTGAAAGACTTTTCTTAGCCATTGGAATTGTGCCCATTTTCTACTTACTGGAATTATTCAAGAAGGATTTGTACGGGCAGGGCAGGCAGGGAAAAGTGTGAGAAAAGCAGAGTTTTCCTGGGAAGCAAGGTAGCCGGAAAGTCAGTATTTTGGTTTTTTTCATACTGATGTACTTGACATGTTTACATAACACCCATTTTTACATGAATATAGTAGAAAAATATTTTGTTACAGTTATGCAGATTTATTGTGGAAGATACCTGAAATACTTAAGCTCTCCCTCTTCCGCATTAAATAAAACATAACATGGTTATAACTTTTTCTCTTAGGCAGGAACATCTTCCTACCCCTCACCTTTTTAATAAGTACTCTGTGTGTGTGTGTGTGTGTGAGAGAGAGAGAGAGAGAGAGAGAGAATATTTCTTAAAACAATTTACAGATCATAAAATTTATGCATTTTATGAATAAGTTTGAGTTTTTAGTGAATTTATGGAGTTGTGCAGCTGTCACCACCACAATCCAGTTTATATCTTTTTAATTAAAAATAATCCAAGTTCACATAGAACTTCTGTAATTTTTTAGTGTATATATATTGCCTGGTATTTTATGTGCATGTGGCTCTTTCAAACAATATTTACAAAAAAAGTGGGGTAGTATTTTACTGACTTTTTATTGTCTTTTGAAATGTAAATGTTACTTTATCATTAATATTCTTTATAACATCACTTCAATGGCTAATTACTATTCTGCAAATCAGTTGCTATTTAATCCCATTGCTAATTAATTCATAAATTACATTTAAGTGAATGCTTTTGTGGCAGTCTTTGTACTCATCTTTGAGATATTGCCTTAGTCCAGTTCCTAGAAGTTGCAGTTGTTGAGTTAAAGGATAGGTGTGTATTTTTCAGACTTTCAAATACCTTTTAAAAGTACAATTTATGATTCCTTAGCAGCTATACATCAGAATTTTCTCATGCTCTAGAATTCTGGGTACTTAAAAATGTTTGCCAATTTGATAGACAATGTAATATTTTAATTTCTGTTTGAATATTAGTGAGATAGAATAAGTTTCCCATGTTTGTTATTCATATTTTCTGTGAATTTCTTTTTAATATTCTTTGCTGATATTTCTCTTGTTCGTTATTCCTTGTTAATTTTTTAGCGTTTCTCATTGAACTCTTAATATCTGTCAAGAACTGTTCTCAATGATTCATATTTATTAACTTATTTTCTCCTGGAGATAACTGAGATGGGTAAGATGATTAACCCAGGTTAGATAGCCTGCCCCAGGTCACAGCTAGTAAATGCCGGAGCTAGGATGCAAACTCCAGAGTCTAGCTCCTGACTGTTAGCCATTATGTTCCTGCTTTGTTTCTTACTGCTAATACATTTTCTAGTTTGCATTTGTGTTTTAATTTTGTTCATAGTATCATTTTATTAAGGAGGTTTAAATTTTTGTGTGGAGGGACTAGGTCTTATTTATTACTGTAATGCCTGGAACATAATTGACTCTCAAATATTTTGTTGGACAAATGAAAATAAACCCATTAACAATCTGTTGATGGTAGTGATCTCTAATTTTGTGTATTATATTTCCTCTTTTAAAGGGATTCCCAAGGGTTTCATAAGTAATTTACTCTATGGTTTTGATAAGATACAATAAGCTTATCTGTATTAGCTTTTCTGGAAAGTTTGTGGAAGTAATTACTGCTTTAAAAAGGAATGAAAAGGAACATGTGTTCTTAAACGAGCAAATATGAGTTGTGAAGAATGTGTATTATTGACAGTGATTTGAATTGTAGATTCACGTGAAATAAAATATTTGTTTTGGTTCTAGGAAGAATTTGATGGAGTTTGGTTTTTAGAGTTTTAGAAAATGGATAGATTTGGCCATTGTTTTAAAAACTTCTAAAATAAATTTTGGTTTGCTCTTAGAAGGCACTGTAAAAGGGAAACGCAAACTAAAGAAGCTGGTGTAAAAAAGTTGTTACTGCTTAAGGTTTGGGTAGTATAGATCGTTAGCTCCTCCAAAAGTACAAAAAGTTTACTTTTTAGTGTTTTTTGTCCCTTTCCCTTTGGTGGTTGACATTAGGCTCTCTAGTCTAGTGGTCCCTCTTTAGTTTGATTGAGGCTTGTGTATCTGTTATGCTGATCTTTTAAAAAGTGTAGAGATCCATGCTATTAAATAGATCGGTGTTAGAGATTACGTTAGAGAAAAGCACAACTGGGTTAACTTTCATTTTTACACACTGTGCAGAAAATATACTACACAGGATCCAGTACTCAAAAAGCAGACACTTGAAAATGTCAGTATTTATTTTGCTAATGCAAAAAAGCAAAAAAATAAATAAAATTGTTGAATGCTTACATTTCTGTAACCTACTAGTTACATACAACCAGTCTTTTTTCTTCCTACTAGTGGTCATATTTTTTCAGGTTAATGCTTAACTAACAGGTTAAATTTAGATTGTACTTTTCTTCTGTATTAAACATTAATTACTCAATTTTCATGCATATGTTCATAAAATTCAATCCTTTCTGAAGGTAAAAAATGAAGTATCAGTTTTCATTTCCTTTTTTTTATACCTTAGTGGTAAAACCCCTTTTAATTTTTAGCTTTTAAATTCTTCTGTTGGTTACTTCCATTGCTTTAAATGCAATAATGTGCTTATAGCTCTGTTTTATTATTTAAAAAAACTAGTGACTGTCCTCCCTGAAAGATGAAATCACATAATTCTCTATGCTGTCTCTCTCCCTGCCAATTTTTATCCCTTTTTAAAAGTTTTTCTGTTGAGAATAGTCATGGGGAGGTAAAGTACAGCATAGAGAATATAGTCAATGGTACTCCAATGCAGTGTAACTATGTGTGGTGTCAGGTGGGTGCTAGATTTATCAGGATGATCACTTAGTAAGTTATATAAAGTCCAATTTCTGGGCTGTACGTCTGAAACTAATGTAATACTGTATGTCAGGTGTAATTGAAAACTAAAAAAATGATTAAAAATATATTTTTCTGTTACTGTTAAAATTCTATAAAATAATTTAAGGCTCTCTTTCTTAGCAATGTGCATTAATTATGATAACATCTAAATAAAGGCTGGATCAGTCAACTTTTATTTCCATGATACTTGAATGAAGGAGCAGTAGTATATTTAATATACTTAAATTTTTTTGTTTATTTATTGATTATTTTGGGGTGGGGGAAGGAGAAAGAACGTTGATTTGTTGTTCATTCCCTGACTTGACTGGGGATCGAATCTGCAACCTTGGTGTATGGGGATGACACTTTAACCACCCGCTGCACTGCTGACCAGGGCTCTGCAGTGTCCTAGGTGCGTTTTTTGGTTTGGGAGGGAAGGTGGGGGTGGCCCGGGACCGTTTCACAAACACGAATTACTTGATCCACAGGCGTACAGTTCAAAGATTTTTATAATCCAGATTTTAACATTTAACTTTCTATTTTTATAAACAGACTTAATTGAAGAGGGGAAAATGCATTAGGATGATTCTTAAATTGGAGACTACAGATATCTATTGAGCTTATTTGTTATTTAATCTTTTGTAAAAGATGCCCAGCTGAACAACATGGTGGCAGCCTCACTTTATAGAGTAAGGAGTTACAAACTTGACCAAACTAGTTGCTCAGAATTTAAAAAATATTTTTTTAGATTGGATGGCTTCAAAATAAAAAAGGAAAATACATTTTATCCACTTAGCATTTTTAAAAACTGTAAAACTACTTTGTGTTTCTCCCTAAAATACAAAATTGAATGGTACGAGTTGTCATTTGAGATAATGTTGGATGATTTATTACTTGGCATAATAATGGCCTGTTACACATTGAGAGGATAGAGGCTGTTTATATAGCTAGAGAGTCATTAATGTAGATGAGAAGTTAGCAGTTATTTATTCTAAATATATTCTTACAATTCGGAGAGAGAATGTAATTGGAATACTGTATTTTTTTAAAAAGTTAATGACTAATTGCTTATTTAGAAAACTTATTTTCTTCACTCAGAATTCTAAACTACATATTTTATGTAACAAAGATTCTAATTTAGTGGGTTAACTATTTTTCAACGTTTTAGTTGTTTAGTTCCTGATTCTAAAAGTAGTACACATTGGTATTTTCCTAAACTCCACAATGTAAGTAAGTAGCTTTTAAAAGCATTGAGGAGAAACTGAGCCACACTCAAATTTAGGGTGTTTTATGCCAGCGCATCTGTCATTAGAAGATGTTTCCTCGTGTTTCCAGGTCTCAAAGGAAAATTAAGAGTGCCAAGGATTTAACTCTTTTCCTTTTCAAGGATGGCAAAATTTTGTTACATGAGGAATGTTCAGGGGGTGGACCAGGGTTCAATCCTTGATTACATGGAAAACTTCTTGTTTGCTACTATGGATTTGTCGATGCAGAGGGGATAAGAAAGAGAAGCTCGAACTTGGGAGCAGTAACCAAAATATTGAAGATTTATGGGCAAGAGGATGAATGAAATTAGTTCAAAAAATTGTTCCCTTTTATTTTTCTTCTTGCCTTTATCCTTAGGAATTAAAGGGGGCTTGTTAAGACTTCCAAGTAGTTCGGAAACACACCAAATGACATAAATTGATATTGAGTCTTTTAGGGAATGGATTGAATTGCTTTGGATTAGAGAGTGATTTTCAAGCTTTCCGGAAACCTTGGTTGGTAGATGCTGTGGATGATGGCATGGAGAATGATCTGAAGCTAATCTTTTTTAAACGCTTATATTTAAGTATACAAGGTCTGTCCAGAAAAGGTCCAGCCATTGCTAATATAATGAGAATGGTTTGCACAACATTGATGTAACCTGGCAGTCAAGGAGAGTGGACTAGAATGCACATGCGTGAACAATGATGACTTCACTGTACTAGTTAGTGGGGGAGGTAGATGCTGTTGAGTGAGCTTGTGTACTGGGTGGCCGTCTTGTTCAAAATGACCGAACGAGTAGAGCAATGAATATGCATCCAATTTTGTGTTAAATTTGAACTTCCTCAGTGAAAACTATTTGGATGATTCAGAAGGCTGCAGCTATGGGCAACCGGTTATTGGTGGCTTCATCACGACAACGCATCCGTCATACCTCACGTTTCCTGCAGAATTGTTTGGCAAAACATCAAACCACCAAAGTGACTCAGTCCCCCTACAGCCCAGATTTGGTGCCCTGTGACTTCTGGCTTTTCCCGACACTAAAATCACCTTTTAAAGGGAAGAGATTTCAGACCTTTAAAGAGATTCAGGAAAATACGACAGGGCAGCCGATGGCAATTGGGAGAACTGTGTGAGGTCCCAAGGTGCCTACTTTGGAGGGGAGCTATCCTTCATTGTCCCATGTACAATGTTTGTTGTATCATGTATCTTCAGTAAATGTCTCCATTTTTCATTATCTCATGGCTGGATACCTTCTGTACAGACCTTGTATGCTCATATGAAAACAAATCAAGAGACTTACTGATACCTGACTGATATATTGATTATTCATAGATACTCTTGGAAGATAATTTGGGAGGGCTTTGATTTTTGCCTATAGGATCTTTATCTTACGTGCTGTTTTTCTAAATGTAAAGTTTTTGGTTCATAGAATGAGGGTTACTGTTAGATGACATTTAAAGTTTCTTTTAGCTTAAAGTTAATTTATTGATCCCTCTCTTCTGAGAAGCTGACTCCGGTTTGGTTTCATTGGACTTTTAAGTGATTTTCATCTCGAATTCCTGAGTAGAGAGAACATGAGAAGAAACTAGGAGGCAAGTGTGGGTGGTAGGTGCTTGGAGGTGGTAGTGAAGTGACTTCAGTTTTCTTAAGGTGGAAGAGAACTTGCAGCGATAGAAATTGGACCAACATGCTGTTCTTTTTGAATCTGATGATCAGAATCTGCTCTGTGTCTTAATTCAGTATATTTTATAAATGCTAGACGTTCTGGAGACATTTACAGACATCTGTGGAAAACATTTAAGAATCACTACTTCTTGGTGTGGGATGAATCTGTACTTCGTTTAGACGGAGATAATTGCTAGGATAGGTGGGACAAGTTGATCTATTTTAAAATAAAATTGTATCTTTTATAAAGATACAATTATAAGGCACAAATGGGAACTGTGTCTCCTTGACATGTTTCAAAGCATTTCTCTGAATATGAGATTAAGGAAATTCTCTCAACCACTAAGAATTGTCAGAACACTGATGTTCTTTAAAACTGTCTTTGTAGCTGTTAGTATGTTCTGACAGTTTTTTTGTTTTATTAGAAATTTTACGTGTAAATACAGTATGTTTATATTATGCCTATATCTTAGTTCAGTTTGGTTCCAAAGATGAGTATTATTTATGTGGTCTCAGCTTGTATATTCGAAACCTTATAGATTAATGCTTAATTTGGGTTTTATTATTTTTGAATTATTATTGAAATTATATATTAATGTACATCATAATAAAAAAGCAAAAATGTTAGTTCTCTTCAGCCGATAAAGCTTCTTTGAGACTCCCAGTGAGCCATGCGTTCTGTTAAGCCCACCTTTTTTTCACTTTTCATAGTAGAATAAAAATGCTTTGTGGGATTTGTCTATAATGTAATGTTTGAGAATCTATCAAAGTATAGAAAGACATTTACAGAATGCTTCCTTTTGAGTCGTTGGGGGGGGAAAGTTGAATGCTGATTGCAGCTTCTGTTAGTAAAACATCTATATAGTAAAAAGTTAAAATTACAACAAATGCATGATTTTAACTGTATTCTGTGTGTATTATCATCGGATTGCTTTTGGATTGGAAAGTAGAATATGATTCTAATCCTTTACAGTTGCTGTTAATTTTGCTCTAAACCTGAAAGCGTTAACAGCAACTTGAAAATGTGACAAAGCTCAATTTCATTTCTTGTTTATTGCTTGTTTTCCTATTGGACAATTGGAAGTAGCCCTGCCCTGGCAACTAAAATAGGCTATTTGCATAACCTAGTTTGATTGGCTAGCATTCCGACTAACAGTTCCAATCATATGGTGTAGGTTTAGTGGTAGGCTATGCTAATTAGCCGCTGTTGCTGGGGTTCAGGATGGTTTCCCGTGTGCTGTTCTGCTGCATTGTGTTGCCTGGTGAGAGACATTGATAAATGAGTGTTTAATGATCTGCAGCAGTTCCCACTCACTGCGGGCAGGCGGATTTTAGAACAGAAGTGGAAATAAGGATTTAATTGCTCTGTTAAATACCTGTAACCAAAATATGTGTATTATATTATAGAAGTTAAGTTGTATAAAATCTTTACCTAATTAAGTACTTCATAACATAAAAGGGAAATACTTTAGCTTTGTCTCTTAAAATATAACTCAGCAGCACAATGTACAGGTTTTTTAAAAACTTTGTTCAGTAAAATTGATCTTTTTTCCCCAGGTTAGAAATAGTACCATTGCATTAAGTAGCATATTTGATTTTTCTCATGATTTTGACCTTTTATAAAGGTACATTTTGTTTTTAATACATTTGTGCAAGCCTTTGGGCAGAATTTATCTCGTACTGCTCATGTGATCTAGCAAATAGCGTAAACTTGAAACCCTGTTCATAATCTTCTGTTCATTTGGTTGTTATTCACCACCTTCTGCTATTATTATTTTTCAGATTTAATCAGATGTTTTGCCTATTGCTTATACTGTTTTATCTTTGGTTTACAGTAAGTCTGTAGTAGGTACTGTTAGGTGGGAGATTCTGTAGGAAATACAAAGCTCAGTGCTTTTGTTCAGGGAATATAAGAGGTGAAGAATAAACACATGCAAAGTTAAATAAAAATACAGGACAGCTATACAGAAGGTGCCATAAGGGTTTATCTGGAAGAGTATGGCGGGGGGTGGGAGGGAGCTATCAGATATTTTGAGGACAGACACATGGGAAAGACTTACAGAGGAAGCCCATAGAACCTGGGTTAAGGTTTTAAATATGGTTTAGGATTCAAATAGCTGGAGAGTAATAGGAAGGAAGAACGTTTTAGTGGGAAGAATAGATGATAATTAGACAACAGTAATATTTCTGGTATTAGTTACCCAGCACAGCAGGTGGTCACAGTGATGAAGGCTCCCCATCTTCCAGATGTGTCAGTGCCCAGGCTTCCAAGCAGATTGATGTCATTCCTTTAAAACAGGCACTGCTGTTTTACTGTTCTGACTCTCCTTCTCTTTGGCTTTTCTTCACTTGGTTATGTGGCAGCCAGTTCTTCACTTTTTGTGTCTGTTGGTGAAGACTTTTTAACTTTCCTTCATCCCTCTCTCTTGACCTTAAAGCATTGGAACACAGAATGTCACCAGAAATAATTCCTGTGAATTTAGGTATCTGTATCAAATTTTCTAAAAAGCTTAATCTCTCTTTTATTCAACGGCCTAGTAGACAAGCTAATTGGACAATCTTACAGCCTTGTGAAGAGTGAAAACAAAAATTAAACTTTAACATTTGATTATTAATTGTATTTTCCTAAGCATGTTACTTAAGATGTATTCTAAAATAAATGTACGGAATCACTTTTTTGTACCATGTAGTCAAAAGGCCATTGACTCCTGCACTCTGGACATTTATAATTTAATGGCGGTGGACAAGATATGTCTTAACTACATCTATTGTGGAATATCTGTATTATAAGAGAGGTGGAAATTCAGGAGAGGGGAGCTATCCTCTTTGGATTGGGACTAGGAAAAGGTTCTTGTGAGAGTGGCATTTTGCATAGTTTAGGGAATGGGATTTTAATGGGATTCTGGAAGGCCACAGGTTGTGGAGGATGCTGTGTCAGGCGAAGGTGGAGGCCTCTTTAGAAAACTTCGTTTTCTGAGATTGATAGTAAAGGAGATTGTGTTATTGAGGGCCTGAAGACTGGAGAACATAGACTTTGAGGTTTTTCTTGTAAAAAGTGGGGGATTTAAACATTATTTATAGCAGTGTTTTACAGTGTTTTTAAAACAGCAGGCCTTCTGTGAATGCTTATAAGTTTTAAAAGGCATTTCTTTAATTTTTAAAATATGATATTGAATAATTTCAAGATGTTTGGTCTAAGCAACTGGAGGGTTTGAGACGCCCTCACGTGAGATGGAATATGCTGTGGGAGAAGTAGATTTTGGGGGCGGGTGGGTATATCTCTGAAAGGTAAAGTTTTGGATGGATTAAAAATTTGCAGTCAGCTTTATTGTATTACAGTTGGCCTACAGTAACTTGAAATATTTAAAGTGTGCGATTTGGTAAATGTTGCAGGTAGCACAAACAAAGCTCTCGCCACAGTCAGGATAATGAACACAACTGCTCCCCCACCCCTGATTTCCTTGTGCTTCTTTGTAATTTCACTTCCTGTTATTCCTCTCCACCCAGTCCCTTAGTGACTGCTGATTTGCTTTCTGTCAGTATACTTCATTTCACCTCCTCTAGAATTTTATGTAATTGGACTCATATGACATGTCGCCTTTTTTTTTTCCTAGTTGTTTTCACTGGGCGTAATCATGTTGAGATTCACCCATGTTGTAGCACATATCATAGTTCATTTCTTTTATTGCTGAGTAGTATTTCATTGTGTGGATATACCACGGTTTATTCACTCACGTGTTGTGAAAAGCCATTGGGGTTGTTTATAGTTTGCGGTTGTTACAGAGTTGCTATGACTATTAATGTACAAGCCTTTATATGGGTGAGTTTTTATTTATCTTGGTAAACACTTAATAGTAGAGTGACTAGACCATGTGGCAGGTGTATGCGGCACTTTTTAAGAAGCTGTTGAATTATTTTCCAAAGTGGTTGTGCCGTTTTCCCTTCTACCAGTGGTAAAGAGGCTTTTAGCGTCTCCCCATCTCCCTTTGCGGTGTGGTCAGTCTTCAGCTTCAGCCGTGCTCAGGTGTGCAGCGAGACCTCCTGGCCTTCCCTCTTGATGATGGCGAGCATCTTCGCATGTGCTTATTCGCCCCTGTAAGTCATCTTCGGGGATGTGTTCGGATATTTGCCCAACTATTTTTTCCCTTCTCATTATTACACTTCGAGGTATATGTATCTCACTTTGGATACAAGTCTTTTGTCAGATATATGCTTTGCAAAGATTTTCTTTTAGTCCATGCCTTATCTTTTTATTCTCTTAAAAGTGTCTTGAAAAACAAATGTTTTTAATTTTTAGGAAGTCCAGTTTATTGATGTTCTTTATGGATCGTGCTTTTGGGAAAACTTTGGCCCAATTGTCCCAAGGCCTAAAAGGTTTCCTGTAGTTATTTTTTCTCCATATTTTATAGTTTTGGATATTACCTTTAAATCCGTCATCCATTTGGAGTTAATATTTGTAAATGGTATTGCAGGGTATAACTAAAAGATCACTTTTTTTGGCAAATGGATATCCAGTTATTCTAGAACCATTTGTTGAAAAGACTTATTCATCATCCACTGAGTTACCTTTGTATTTTTGTCGAAAATCAGCCTTCCATATGCGTACATGTCCGTTTCTGGACTTTGTCTTCTGTTCCATTAATCTGTTTGTATGTCTCGATTCCAGTACCGTATTGTCTTTATTACTATAGCCTTATACGAGGGGGGACCAAAAAGCGGAATTTACTCACAAAAATTTGTGTATTTATTCTTACATGTTTAAACCTCAGTCACCTTCAGACTGCTCTCCATGTGATGCAGTACACCTACCGAACTTTTTTTCCACTGCTCAAAACATGTTCTGAACTCAGTTTTGATGACCTTTAGTGTTTCTGCCGTTTTGTTGTTTCACCTTTCCCACATCGGCAAAATATTTCCCTTTGAGGACTTTTTTCATCCAGGGAAATAAGTTGCTTGGCGATATCCAGTGAAAAGGGAGGGTGGGACATGGGGGCCATACAGTTTTCGGTTAAAAACTGCTGAACACTCAGGACATTGTGGGCAGGTGTGCTTGTAAATTACCCATCCTGAAATGGGCAAATACATTGAGAGAGTCTTAAAAAAAGCCTCACTGCAACCGGATGCAACCTCTCACAACAACGCCAGCTGGCCTACTGACAAAGATGGGTTCCTAGAATGCCCCCCTAGCGGGGAAGCCTGGACTACAACGGGCCTGTCCTCCAGAAGGTAATTCTGGGTTTTTTGGGGTCCCCCCTTGTAATAAGTTTTGAAATAAGGTAGCGTTAGTTTTACAACTTTCTTTTTTGAAATTATGACTACCCTAGGTCCTTTGCAATTCCATATGAATTGTCATTTTGTCAGTTTTTATAAAGATGCCTACCAGGATGTTGATTGAGATGTGTTGAATCTATAGATAATTTTGGGAGGAATTGACATCTTAATATTGATTGAGTCATGCACATGGTGTGCACACAATACATCTCTCCTGTTTAGATTTTTCTTTAGTTTTTTAAATTAAAAACTTTTTAGCTCTGGCTGGTGCATGTGGCTCACTTGGTTGGACTGTTGTCCTGTAAACTGAAAGGTCACTGGTTTGATTCCCAGTTAGGACACATGCTTAGGTTGAGTGTTCTGTCCCCTGTCAGAGTGCCTGCGAGAGGTGTGGATGGATGTTTGCCTCCCTTCCCCGCTCTTTAAAATCAACAAACATGCCCTTGGGTGAGGATAAAAAGAAAACATCGTATATACTAGTCTTTCACATCTTTTGTCAAATCCATACTTATTTTATATTTTTATACTGCTGTAAATGGTTTTAAATTTCAGTTCCTGATTGTAGTTGCTAGTACATAGAAGGAAACACAACTGATTTTCGTATATTGATCTTGTGTTCGGCAACCTTGCTGACATCACTTATTAGCTCTAATAGCTTTCTGTAATATTTTGAAGAACTGGAGAGGACTTGTGTTTGGAATCGTGCCCCAGTTCTTTCCTCCTTCCACAGTACAGCCTGTAGCCCTTGATAACTAATGGTTACTTGAATATATGAATGAGTGTGTCTGAGCAGACAAACTGTAGGAATGAGGCATTTTAAGAAAGATTAATAACTTAAGACAGACTGTAGGCTTAGAATCTGGAGCCAGGGAAGCTATTTAGGAGGTGATTATAGTATGCCAAGCATATATTAATTTCTTAGACAAATACTTGTTGAGCTTAAGTATAGAACCCCTCAGTAACTGTTTGGAATAGATAAACCTGTGAAAATCTCAGAATCTGCCTCTGTTCTTAGGGCACTCACTGTGAAGAGTTACGAGGTAAAAGAACAGCGAACGGTGATGTGAAGGAGCTCCCTAAGGAGAACCCAGGCAGAACCGGGAGGGGGCTTAGTCATTTGTGGGGCGTGTCGGGTCTGGGCGAGTGGGAGAGTATTGCTAGGAGAAAAGAGAAGTCAGGCAAGGCATTCTTGGTGGGGGTGGGGGGGCGCGGAGATAAATTTGTTTGCTTCTAGATTAAGTAGAACCCCTAAATGGAAGTTCCAGAGTGCAGAGAATTCAGAAACAAGTAGTGGATGGGCGAGTGTTGGTCTTGCTTTACCATGAAAGGGAGGGAGAGCCTGGGCAGGCAGCTGGGTGGTGGGACTGACAGCAGAGCAGAGGCCAGGGCACCCCTGAAGGGGGCCGGAGACCTGGGAGGTGATGCTGTGCAGGTCGCTTCTCTCCTATTCGTGAGGGAGCAGGGGCACAGAAAGGGAAGGAAGGTGCCTGAGGACACTAGTAAGTAGCGGAGCCAAAATTCCAACCTAGGCCATGTGACTCCGCAGTCTGTGCTTTTAGGCTTACCCCATGCTTCCTCTAATATATTTCTTTAAACCTACTCACTTATTTAATGTTATTTCCTTCATAAGGAAACTCTAATACTATTAGAAAGTTAGAATATCAGCCTCCATTGTCCCTTGTAGGAGGAGAAAAAATAAATTTAGGGAAACCAAAGCAGTATATTAAATTATACGATGTGCTGAATGCATACCTACAAGGGACTGTTTATGCTTAGTAGCTCAGGGGTATTCTGCTGGACGTCAGGTAGTTCACGGTAATGATGAGGTAGAATGTGAGACAAGCAGCAAATGCTTCTTGAGCGTTTATTATGCCGAGCATTTTCTCTGGGTGCTGGGTGTATATTCGTGCGTAAGACAGAATCCTTGCTCTCATGGTGCTTCCCTTCTAAGGGATAGAGCTGTACTATAAACATCTAAACAAGTACATGGTTGGGGGACGTACAGTTTTTTCTAGAAGGTCAGAGATAGTTTCTCCAAGGGAGTGCTTCCATTCAGTTTCATTTGACTTGTTTCAAATGAACACATGTGTCCCTGGGATATTCTGGTTTCTAGTGCCAATCACCATCGTGCACAAGCTCTTGCAAGTCTATTCTTGTATCATGAACAACTTAGTATTTTTCCAGCTGGATGAGAGGAATGGCAGTTCATACGAAAATTCAGGAAGCTCCATATAACAGAGTAGTCGCATACAGTCGCTGTCTGCCTTGTCACGGAGCCGAGGGAAAGGTGGGAGGCTGGCTCCCTGTCCTTCTCAGGATTAGACCCTCAGCATTCTTACGCATTTGGGGAGGAGGGTTTTCCTATTTTTGTTGTTTTATTTATTATCATTTTTTTAGTCCTCATCCAAGGATATAGTCTATTGATTTGAGACAGACAGACAGACAGACATCAGTTGCCTCCTGTACTCACCCTGACCAGGGATTCAGCCTGCACCTAGGCATGCGCCCTGACTGGGATCAGACCTGCAGCCTTCTGGTGCACCGGACGGTGCTCCAACCCCCTCAGCCCCCTGGCCAAGGTGGGCTTTCCTGCTTTTAAAAAAGTGAGTAGAATTTGCTACCAAAATGCCAGAGGCTTTAGGGGGCAAAAGAATGGGATAATGTGCAAGAAAATTTAGCCGTTGGAAATCTTTGTTAGTAAAGCATACATACCATTCGTATTTCTCAGTAGTTAATGTGGAAGAACATTTTATAACTGAAAGTTTGAAAAAGTTTGAAAAATTGAACTCTAGGTCTCTCAGCTCACTCATTTTGCATAAAATGGATTATACTGCACTGTCTTATTTTAACTGTCTCCTAAGTATTGTAATACCTCCGAAATCATAGGCATATTCACTTTTTTCTAAAACACATTGAACTAAAACCATTATTATTAAATACCTGCAGTGGGTGCGACTCAGAAGATGAATCTAACAAGTTGCAGTTTTCAAAAACTGAAAATTACAATTGTCTATTCAGGACGATGGGGGAAATTTAAAAATATATTTTAATTGACTTTTTTTATTCATTAAAGTGGTTAATGGGAAAATTGGCACTACTCTCAAGCTATTGAAATGTTATCGCCCTGACATTTGGAATCCATAGCATAAAGGCAGCTTTCAGATCCTTCATCTTTGAATTTGCGTGATGTTTTAGAGTTTATAAAGTATGTTCAACTGTGTTAGCTCATGTGAGCTCCCCCTGGGTGTTAGAATGATTTCTCACCCCCCGCTTTACAGAAGGGCAGCTCAGCCTTGGAGAGAAGGGGAAGGGTCACTCTGTGAATTAGAGCTGAGGCTGGACTTGGCTCTCTGTTGCAGTACTTACCCAGCGCCTGCTCTCTGCCCCGGGGCGCTGCAGGCCTCCACGCTGGTTAGTCCTGGCTCCCACTCCTCCTTCCCACTGTGGAGGCCTGGCATGTGGGACCAGAGGCAGGAGGAGCGCTCCGAGAGCTTCAGTGATTCTGGGGTCTACAGTTCTTCCTAGACTAAATGTTCTGCTTCTTGATGGTAGGTTCACCCCCCTTCCTCGTCATCAGCACTTGTCCTCCTCCCAGGGATAGTCATGCCATGGGAGGGGAGGAAAGGGCTCTTAGCACCTGACTATAGAAGCGTAACTTTATAATAGTCTTTCTACTCTACTAATAGGAGAAAATTTTTTCTTTCGTACTCGCCTCTGTTAATCTGTGTCGAAGTCTCCTGATGTGAGTGAGTTGAGTCAAGCAATACATTTTGAGGGTCATTATGTGCCCATTCACTAATGATTTGTCAGTGAATGAAGCAGCAGTTCTATCCTTAAGGACCTTATATTATGGTGGAGTGAGAGAGATAATGACATAAACGCATGTGCTACAGAAATGAATATATAAATGTATAATGTTGCATATAGAGATATGTCATGTACGTGTGTGTGTCTGTATATATGTTTTCATATATATATATATATATATGAATGATAATTTCTGGGTGCCTCATACTGACCTTGAAGCTTCTGAAACCTCAAGACCCCAAATCCAGCTTACTGCCTCTTTTTTATAAATACACAGCCACACTCGTGGGTTTATATATATTGTCTGGCTGCTTTTGTGCTACAAGGGTAGAACTGATCAGTTACAACAGAGACTGTATGCTCCTAACATATGCATATCCTGGCTTTAAGAGAAAGCTGGCCGATCCCTCCTCAAGACCTTGCCCACCATTGTACTTGAAGGTATGGTGTAGCTCCAAACCTAGACAATAAAGCTTGATTGGAATAGCCAACAGAGGTGGCAGATTGTTGGAGTGGGTGGTTTCGAACCGCTAGGTGTTGGATCACCATGGTAAGTTGAAAGGCAGAGAGTGAGTAAGTATCTTTGTTTTGAGGTGGGAAACCTATTGTGCTTTCAAAGGAGCATTTATTTTTGGTGTTTTCTAGTAAGTGTGAATTGTGTGTAGTGATTCTAAAAATGTGCATTAAAATAATCGTAAAGGTACATGCAGGTCTACCTCTGGAGTTGCTGCAGGTTCAGTTCCAGGCCACCACAGTAAAGGACGTATCGCCAAAAGAACGTAACACCTGTGACACCCAATAAAGTGAAGCACAATAAAACCCGTGTACTTCTATAAATTAGACAGTGAAAGCAGTTCCTATCTGCATGACCCTTCCTTCAGAAGTATTAGATAGTAAGTGCTGTTAAGTGATGGCCTTTTCCCTCTGTCTAAATATTCTCTTCTATCAACACTTTTAAAAGGTCTGTATTTCTGATCACTTGTCTTCACATTGTGACCCTTTGTTTGACTTGGTTCCTCAAAGTGCTCAGAGTAGGGGTTGAACAACTGTTGTTCGTTTCATATAATATTAATGTAAAATAGTTTTTAAGGATTTTAATAGACGCCTCCCTGTCAGTTGATGAATTAACATTGTAGATTTTTAAAATCGTACTTTCATGCCTCTTATTAAAGTACTTTGTGTTATATAATCACTATTTTGAGTCTTAAAATTTTAATCAAAATTCTTGTTTTAGTGTAGGGGCTCCTATAATCAGATTGCCTTGGAAATCTGAGAAATACTGATGTCTGATCCCCATTTCAGGCCTAATATAGTTGAGTTCAGATCTTTAGAAGTTGGGATGTCGTCTGTATTTTTGGCTTTATTATGTTCTAATTTAAAAAATTTTTTTCAACTACAGTTTATATTATATATTGTATATTAGTTTCAGGTGTATGTCATCTGTATTTATAAAAGCTTCCCACCTGAGCTAATTCCCACCTGAGCTATTTAGTAAATAGCACATTTTGTAATGAAAATTTGTAGGATAGTAGAGTTTAATATGCTTCTCATCTAGGTCATGATTTATCCTGGAAAAAATTTTGTATACCGAGTTTCTCTGAATTCATATATTGAACTAAGGAGGGAAATATATATATAAAACAGGAATTATTTAATTTGATGGTGCATATCAGTTTTCTTACTCCTGCCTCTACTTTTGTCTACCTGTTCTCTAAGAAAGAGTTCACACTTTCAAAACCCCAAACATACTTGTTAACTTCTGGGAGGTAGTTTTGTGTTAGTCCAGATCCTTACTAATGGTAAGTAGCATATACCTGATCAGTGTTTTCAAACTGGGAAATAACATTTCTCACAAGTATTTACCAAACATTTTAGGTTGATGATAATTGCTATATCCATTAAGGTAGGCTAACTGGGATAACAGACATACCCAACATTTCAGTGGGGTAAATCCAAAGTTTACTTCTTGCTCATGTAATAGCCCAGTGACTGCTACACCAGGGTATGGCTGCTGTGCTCTACACAGTTACTTATTCGGGGATTAACTGTGGGCACTTCTCATATTTTACATACGTGTGGTGTCTGAAGGTGACCCTGGCTTCGGCGTTCACTCTTTGGATTGGTAAAGCGCGTGGGGCATTTCCGTGGGTTAGGCCTGGCAGCAGCACCTACCACTTGCCGCTTCTGTTGCTGCCCCATTGGCCAGATCAGATTGTCCGAGGGCTGTGCTAGTTGCGAGAGAGCCTGGAAAGTGACCTATTGCCTCAGTCGGGAAAAAAGAAGTGCCTTTGGTTATTGATAAGCAACCTCAACCATGTGGCCAGTGCAGCTGCCTTAAACACCAGTAAGACATTGATCTATTCGACATTATTGCTTCTTTCATTGTTCTTGTCTCATTTCCCCATGTTTCTGCTAAATTATTCCCCTCCCCCATGGTCCTATTTTTGGAGGTGATGGTCACTCATTGTTTGTTTATGTTTGACAGTCCAGGTCTTTTTATGCAGACAACAGAAACTCATCCTTTGCTAACTTGGGCAGAAAATGAATTTAATGGAAGGCTACAAGTAGCCCACAGAATTGATTAGAAAGCTGGAGATTATGATAGAAAAATTAAGTGGAAACCGAAGTGGCAGGCAGCATAGGATACAGCCAGGGTTGAGCCATAGGCCCAAGTTTGGTGTGGCTGCCACTCCTGGCACTTGGCAGTGAATTGCTGTGTGAGCTTCAGAGGACCGCGGCGGGTGTGCTCTCTCCCTCTGTCAGGATTCTGAACGTGTAGCAGGAACATTTCACTGTTCAAACTTTGGTCTCTAGCAAAGCCCTAGTTACCAGTTAGTAAGGAAGAGTGACTTTTTTGTCACTCTTTGGCTTTTATAGTAGGGGCATGGCTTTTTATTTTGTCTTCCACGTTTCCCCCAAACTGTGATGGCTGTCCAGAGATACCAAGTGACCAAAAAATAACAAACACACCTACTTTAGGACCTTTTTACCAGGACAAAAGGTCCTGTGTTGTGCTGTAAGATAGGAAAGTGTTTCAGTCTTGATTTTGCCACTGACCTTTTTAGACAAGTGATTAAAACTTTCTGGATTGCAGCCGCCCCTCTGTGAACTGAGGTGGAGAACTCGATGTCTGATACCTGTTGATGCAGCCACTCAATGAATAAATGTTTACTGAGGGCCTCCGTGCTGGCATAGGAGGGGTGAGTGAGACGCCCTGGCCTGCCTGCGGCTCGGGGCGAGTGAGGCGGTGCGCTCCCGAGACCATGGGCTTGGCAGCAGTTCACTCCCAAGGTTCTGGGGAGGTTTCCTAGAGGAGCCGACGGTAGATCTGGGCCTTGGAGGCTGAGTTCAAGGTTTCTTCCAGGTGCGGAAAAGAGTAGGGACAGCATTCTAGATGGAACAGTTCTGCCCTGGCACTGTCAGTGCCGCTAAGAGGAAGTACGTGTTGGGGGCGAGCAGGAGAAAGAGGATGGTGGGCAGTGAGATCGGAGGTGTGAACACTGAAACGTGGAAGCTCTGGGTGTTTGAGAGTGTTGGTGATTTTGAAACTTAAATATGAAGGAAGCAGATTTCAACAGCAGTGGGAGCATTAACCGAAAGCACAGAGACTGGGTAAGGAGCAGTACTGTGGGGTCCCCTCGTCACTCTCTCCTGACAGTGACCATGGAAATGAATGGATTTATGAGCCATTCCTGAGGCCAAAGTCAGAGACTGTAGTGAAAGAGAGAGGGAGCGTGCGTGTGTGGGCATGCCAGAGAGAAGGGAGGGGGCGGTGAAAAAGCGAACAAGACCGAGGTTTCTAGCTTGAGTGGAAGGACAGGGAGATGCCATTGTTGGAACAGGACCACACTTGGCACCCCTCCCTGCTCTTCTGCCCTGGGCTGACACTAGTGTAGTAGCGTGCTGTGCCTTCTGACTGAGGTTCAAGTTAGCCTTGGAACCTCTAAGAGTGCCAGTTCCAGACAGCCACTGCCAGCCTATTTGAGTTTGTATTTGAAGGGAAACCTGGTTGCCTTCTCTGTTGGAATGGGAAGAGGAAGACAGCTGTCCTGCCACGCCCCCCCCGCCACGCCCTCACCCAGTTTCTCTTTTCCGTGTCTTATTTTCTTCAGAACGCTAGTAATTCTTTAACCTTACTGAATTTACTTATTTACTGTCTGAGGGTTCCTACCACCACTGGCAATAAGTATACAAACTCCAGGAGGCTAGAGACTTTGCCCATCATCTTCACATTTATGTCCTTAATGCTAAGAACTTTCTTTAGTACAGCCCTGTTCGATAGAAATATAAGCCACTTACATACTTACAGAGTTGCTAGGAGTCATAGCTTGAAACAACAGGAAAAAGAAAGTTACATTAATTTTAGTGATGTATTTTATTTCACCAATATATCCTAAATATATTACTTGAAAATTAAAAATTATTAATGAACTACCTCACATTTTTTTGGTACTAACTTCTTGAAATCTTATGTTTTACATTCATAGCACATCTCAATTCCGACTAACTATTTCTAGTTCTCAGTAGCCACCTGTAACTAGTGGCTGTCACTTTGGACAGCTCAGGTCTAGAGCATAGCAGTGATTTTCTAGTGACTTAAAAAAAGCGGATCAGCCCTGGCTGGTGTGGCTCGGTGGATTGAGTGCTGGCCTGCGAACCAAAGGGTCACCAGTTTGATTCCCAGTCAGGGCACATGCCTGGGTTTCGGGCCAGGTCCCCAGTCGGGGGCATGTGCGAGGCAACCACACATTGACGTTTCTCTCCTTCTCTTTCTCCTTCCCTAATCCTCTCTCTAAAAATAAGTAAATGAAAATCTTAAAAAAAAAAAGGATCAAAGCATTATGTTGTGCGCCTGAAACTAATATAATGCTATATGTCACTTAAACCTCAATTAAAAACATTTTTTTGTAAGAAAGGAAAAGTAAAATATCTTTTTAGGTGGGAAGTAGGAAGAAGTGTTATGTATTGATATTTTGGTGTCATTCAACTAGAAAAATAAGCATTTTCTGTGTTAAAAATAACAATATGATTTTAGCCTTGTGATTATATTTGGAATTTTCTAAAATAACGTATTGCACCTGTCAATATACAGTGAGGTTGTTTCCCCAAATTATCCCTCAGTTCTTGCAAACATACCTGAGTCCCTAAACAGTCTTAGGTAGTGTCTCCTGTTACGGGCTGTGCTGTCCAGTACTTCACTGTGAATAACTAAGTGCTGTTTGAGGGGCGACACAGGCATGGAGGGACCCCTTACAGTACTAGTTTGGGAAGCTTATGGAGGTCACTTGATGTAATGAATCTGTACAAAGCGAGGCAGAGAAATTTAACAGATTTCGAAGCTATGACCTCATGTTTCCAAGTGTGTCGATGTTGTAAATAAAACTTTTAAAGATTGTTCTTTTTAAGTATCTTAATCTTGAGTATACCCATAGTATTAATGGAAAATATCAGTTGTTCCATTGGTAAAACTTTTTGTATCATGGTGATTTGGGATAAAGTACCCAGTTATAGTATCATACAGGGATTCGAAAGGATTGTATCTGAAACACCTTTGAAGTTAAGATTATGTGCTCTGGAAAACCTAGATGACTTTCAAGGAAATCTGATGCTGACAGAGGCACTGGTGTCGAAGGAGGTGGTAGCCTTTCGACCGTATTGAGATGAGTGCCTCTCATAGAGAGATGTAATATTGATCTTGTTAGGAAATGTGAGATCTCCTTGCCTTTGGGACAGCCTTATCGTCCTGATTGTGGGATTGTCAGGCTAATAGGATGTCAGGGAGCGACCTTCCAGTTGCTAGATGGCATGCTGCTCTATTCATGAATCACTTAATAAAGTCAATTACATTTTCAAAAAGAGTGATAATGTCAAAGCTTAAAGTGACTAGAGATGGTCATTCGGGTGTGTTAAACTTGTATTTTCCTGCTTGAGCATGCAGAACAGTTTGGTTATACGTGTCAAAAACCAAAGGCTTCCCAAAACAATGATTTGGAGACAGGAGAGAGAGGAAAGTGGTAGCATATAATTTGATGAGACCCCAAATACACGGTGGTACTCCCTGTGTATTTGGGGCCGGGGAGTGTGGCAGGACGGGGTTATTTGGACAGGTGGCATGTTTTCCTCAGTGTCATGCAGCTAACCTCTGAGCTGGGCCCAGAATCCTGGGCTTCTGCTCACTGGGCAGTTTTCTTTTTCCCTGCCGTAGCCTTTTTCCCCTCCTTCTACTGTGTTTGTACCTTTTTCCTTTATACTTTCAACAAAATTTTAACTGCCATACGGTTGATAAAATGAAAGCTGCTGACCTGTACTCAGAGGCAGTCTTTTAAGTTCGAGTCATAATGCATTTAAGGAGATGTCATCATTCAACTTAGTGCCCTTTTCTCAATTTCTGATTGTCACCCCTGGTTTTCTAAGTCTCCTAGGCTCCAGACTTCTGAGTCATTTTTGAGTCAGGTTGCCTCTCATCTTCCATACTTAAACAAGTTTTCCAGTCCTTTCGATTCTCACAGTGTGTGTTCATACAGCTCCTTCCTTTTCTTTCTCAACATTAACTTCGGAAAGGCTCTCTCAGTCTTTTGCTGGGGCCGTTGAAATAAGCCCCCGATTGATCTGTGCTTGTAGTTTCCCTCCTCCAGTCTGTTTTATACGTCAGTTCTAGTATGATGAGCTTAAGTAATAGAACACTTACTGAGCACTTACCATGTGCTAGATACCGTTTCAAACATTAACTCTTTAATTTTTATAACAATTTTGAGGTTCATGTACTGTTAATAACCCATCCTGCAGGTGGGAAGGGAGGCACGGATTTAATTATCCCAAGTCACACAGTAGCTAGGTAGTACGTGCAAAATTGAATCCAGACAATCCAGAGGGTTCATTGCTATAACTAAAAGCACAGCTGGAGTTGTGTCACTCCTGGCACACCTTTTCTGACACCCTCTGACGTGTTTTACAAAGTCCAGATTCCTTAGTCTGGCAGTATGCCTCTTGGGCCCAGCTTGCCTTTCTGTCCTTAGCCTACTCCTCTGTCTGTCCGAATTCTGTTGTCCAGCCAAACTTGAGGTGACATTTGAGAAGTGGGAGTTCAGTTGATCAGTGAGGCGTCCGGCCATGTTTGAGGCAGCTCAGAGGATGCCGGTTGGAGCACAGGCGCCTGCGGGGTGGGGCCTGGGACCTCAGGCAGGAAGGTCATGGGTGCTTCCTACACTTGTCTTGTTCCACAGGGCACTTTTGTGAGCTCGTTACAAAATTTATGCATATTAGAGAACTGGCTTTTTCCTTTTTTAAGATGCTTTGTCAAATTTGATGTGAAGTTTTCTCAGTTTTCCTAGAGTCCTTTTTAAATTCCTTTCTCTTCCAGCCACAGCTGGAAAACAGCCTGTCCCTGTTTTCACCTGAGTTTGAGCAGGTTGTGTTTGGGAGGGGACGTGCTCAGGCAGGTGCTGTTTCCCAGTCCCTGCCCCCGCCTTACTAGTTCAGTTTATCTTCACTCCTTGACAGGGTTCAGCAGTCTCTTGTGCACTTTTCCACTCTTTTTAAAAAAATGATTTTATTTATTTATTAGAGGGAGAGAGAAACATCGATGTGTGAGAGAAGCATCAATCGGTTGCCCCTCGTACACTCTTAACTGGGACCTGGCCTGGGACTAGGCACGTGCCCTGACCGGGAATCGGACGGGCGACACTGCGCTCAGTCCGCTGGGCCACAGCAGCCTGGGCGCCACTCTGTCTCCGAGGCCCAGCTCAGGGTGGTGAGGAGGAGACTCAGCCTGGTTGGCGTTGCCGCTGAGCAGCTGCCGCAGGAGCCTAAGAAGGCAGAGCCGCCATATTTAGGGCCGCTGTGGAGCCAGCGTGGTTCCAGTCTTCCTGTGTAAAACACAACGAGTGCTATAATAATGCCACCTAATTTGTAGCGCTTTTGTGAGTATAAATAAGGGAATACTGGAACAACGTTCATCATGGAATAAGAGTTCCACGAATGTTGTCACTGATTTTCATTTTTACTTTTTCTATAATTGTGGAAAACTACTCAGCATTCTGGTGAAGGGTCAGAGAAATCTGCTTTATCTATACTGTTATTGAGGGCACTCTGTCTGGTTTGGAAAAATTTACCTGTTTGAGAAGTAAAAATGAAATCTTGTTATTTACTTATTGCCTTATTATTTGATTTCAAGTGAATTTGGAAGTTTTCCAGTATCCTTAGTATTGGTTTGTGAGAATTGCATCTTTTGCCTGATTTTTTTCTGGAATGAGCAGACCAGATCTTAGTGTTTCTAATTGTATTGGTGGGGTTAAGAATAGTATAACACTTTGGAGAGTGACATTTTCCAGACTCTTTCCTTTTCTTAATCCTCATCCAAGGATATGTGTATTGATTGGGGGCGGGGGTGGAGGGGAAGAAACATCAATGTCAGTTGCCTCCCATACGTGCCCCAACAGGGGTGCAGCCCGCAGCCTTGGTGTATGGGATGATACTCCATCTGGCTGCGCCACCCAGCCAGGGCCAGACTGTTTTCATTTGGTATAGAACTGAGATGCAAATTTTAACCACTTTTGCACAGTAGATATGGAAGAAGTAAAACTAATTATGAGCTCCACAGCGATGTGTTTATTTGCTGTTATACATAAATATATTTTTAATGAAGGGTTACTGTTTCTATATTATTAAATTTTACAACTTCTCTTGAACAGTTAAAAATTTGCCTAATGTTTCACTTTTAAAGTGTCTGATCAGATGAATGTCTTGCCTTTCAGGCATTCCGTAATGGAAAATCCCCGTAAATATACAGTGTTTTAATTGGAATCACAAAGCCAAATGATTGCCTCATTGGATAATTTTAAGTATTATGCTGCAATTCAATATAGGTACCCAAGCACTTAACTGGATTTAAAAATACCTTGTGTGTTTAACAGCTGTCCAGCTAGAACTAGCCATGAGTGAGGAGTGTGTGTCAGGCTCTCCTCTTTGCCGCCTGGGGCAGAGGGACAGAGGCTTTTAAAAGGGGTGGTGTTTTCCCTTCTCGCTGCTGTTGCTGTGCTGCTTAGGGAGAAGGCAGAGGTAAAGATTAGGGAAGGTTTGAGGCAACTTTCTTTGCAAAGAAACCTTTATAAACCTTGGAATGAATAGAATCTTCAGGCGTTTCTTAAGATGGAAAGGCTGTGCGCAGTTGGCGGGACAGCAGCCTGTGGCGGGTGCAGCTTCTGTCTCTGTTGTGTTCCTAGCTGCCTCTCTGTGTTTTGACCCTTTTCCCCTCAAGGTGATGGCAGCTAAGCAGGCGAAATCCAGCTTTTTAATGGCTTCATAATATTTGAGCCTTTAGGTGTGTTGTAATATGTCAATCCTCCTCTTTTGGCACTTGGAGGTTTCCTGAAGTTCACCTGTAGTGTTGCCTGTAGGCCCTGGCAAAACCATGGCCAGGAGATCTGAAATTAAATCCTGGGACATGGCCGGGGCGGGCATCTTTGAGTAATTCAGGATATATATATATATATATATATATATATATATATATATATATAGAGAGAGAGAGAGAGAGAGAGAGAGAGAGAGAGAGAGAGAGAGAGAGAGGGAGAGGGTGTGTGTGTGTGTGTGTGTGTGTTTGTAACATTTGAAAATTTTTTGGTAGCCCTGCCCAGGTGGCTCAGTTGGTTGGGTTTCGTCCTGTAGAGCTAAAAGTCAAAGATTTGACTCCTGGTCAGGGCACATGCCTGGGTTGCACATTCAGTCCTAGGTCACGGCATGTGCGAGAGGCAGACGATCGGTGTTTCTCTCTCCCTCTTTTTCCCTCTCAAGAAATAAAGTAAAAATAAAATAAAATAAATGCAATTCATTTTAAAAAAAAAATAAAAAATTTTAGATAAATAGTTTACTGGGTTTTTGTAGATTTTTAAAAAAAGAATCCAGTCACCATTTATTAAAATGTCTTCTAAGCCCTAAACAGAGACTTTGGAGCGCGACCTTCCCTTTGCTCTGGCAGCGATCTGTGCAACAATTCAGGTCCCTGGCGTTTTACAAAGGAAGGGACACTTTGGACTTACGTGATTGGAGAAGGTGGTGAGTCACCTCATTTCCTATATGAGGAAGCTGACTCGTTTGCCCCCGCACTGATGCGGGTGCTAAGGCAAGGGAGAGGAGGTCTCAGATCCTTGTTCCCTGTATTTCTGTCTGGCAAGCTGAACTTGCCAAATGTTTTTCTCTTTTTACTTGTTTTGTAAATGAAAATGTGAAAATTTGCTTGTTACAGAGGAATCTGGGATGTAGAAGGCAGGGCCCAAGGCCCATGGGGCTTTCGCAAGTGTGATTATGAGCAACTGGAGACGTAAGGTTTTCCTGTCCGGATTGCTCCAGTGCTGCCCCGGAACTGTCCCACAGATGACTCCGAGGTGGGAGGAAGCTAGTGGAAACCCCGCTTGGGCTGGACTTGATCCTGTTCCATGCGCTGTTGACTGCTACCACTTCTGCCGCAGCTGATTATGTTTGCTCAGCCATCAGCAAGGGCGCATCACCTGACGGCTCCTTGTATGAGGGACAGCTTGGAAATCAAGCGTGCCTCATAGCCCTGAGCTGTAGGTCAGTGTCATCATTCTTCTTGTTGAAAAACACACTGGCACTTCAGGATCTGGTTTACCACCTAATCTGAATAAGAGTTTCTTAGCTTGAAAAAATTGGTTTATTGATTATAGCCAATATGTCAGTTTGAATGACTTCTGTCATTGTTATAAAACTTGAAATCTGTATGTATTTGTGAAAATTAAACACTGAAGGCCAAATAATTGCGGCGACAGTGTTCAAAGAAGTGGTTAACATTTATATAGCGGCGGGCAAGAGTAGGTTTATAGTTCATATGGAAAAAGACATGCAGGGTATGAGCATTGCAATGGCTTTATGAACTCCAAACAGTCACAGTGCAACTGTAAATCTACTTTTGCTCACCATGTACAAGAGTCTAGTCAGGACCCCCAATTATTTGCTCATTTGCTTTGGGATTAACCTGGATGACAAGTCGAGCAACCATCGCTGTTCTGTGCAGATGCTTTAGTTTCTGGATAATACTTTCATTCTCATAGTGGTAGAGAGGTGTGTGTGTGTGTGTGTGTGTGTGTGTGTTTAGGGACTTAATCGGTAGCCTGATTAGTCAACCTTCAATGAATAGCGTTATTCTAATACTCTGCTGGAAAGAAATCCATGTAATATAGGCCCCGTGTTTATATGCAGCGCTGTTTCTCTGTTGAGACCCTGATAGTGTCTGAAAACGCGCTTCAGCAGCTGTTGTCTTACATGCTCTTCCCCGGTGCTGTTATGTAGAATCTGCTAATCCAAAAGGCACTTTTTTTGCCCCTCTGCAGGGATGTCCAGTGAGCCAGCATCTAAAATTAAACTTCCTGAAATGAGTTTTCATTTTGTTCCCCAAAGGACTGGGGTACGGTAGGCAGGTTAGAGAATAAGGAAATTTAAAGTAGTTGTAAGCCAGCTAGGACCATGCAGCTACAATCATTGAAGATAAATAAATCTTTTTTTATTGTATTTACCTCAAATTTATTTGCCTCAAAAGCATGTTCGTGAGCAAGTAACTATTTCAGTTGCTGTGTTAAGTATGTTGCCTTCTTTAGGATATACTGTAATTTTCTAGTAAAGTATTCGTTTCTGGTTTTGATTTCAGAAGTTCTGTCTCATTTTAAAAATCAGCTGTCAGTTAATCATACCTAAAATTCATCAGCTTATATGTTTAATTTATTGTAACATATTAATAATCTTCCATTTTGCACCCGGCCGTGTGATTCAGTTTGCTGGGTGTTGTCCTGCAAAGCGAAGGGTCACCCGTTTAATTCCTGGTCAGCATACATGCCTAGGTTGTGGGTTCGGCCCCCAGTTGGGATGTGTGCCAGAGGCAACCAGTCAGTGTTTTTCTCTCATGTTGATGTTTCTTTCCCTCTCTTTCTCCCTCCCTTTCCCTCTCTCTAAAAGTGAGTAAATAAATAACCTTCTATTTTTGCGTTGCTATTTCTAAATCTGATGGCAGAGTCATTTTACAAATGGTAGATTCACATGTACGACTCATTCAGCCCGACAGGCAGTGATAAACTTAGGGAGCCTCACCTGTGTGCTGAGCACTGTCCTGTGTCCCCGGACTCAACAAGCTGGAGGAGGGAAGATTCTTCTTGATACCTTGTTTCCTACTAAAAGGGGAAATTTTTTATTTAAATGGGCTTATTACTGATTCAACTAGTTTTATTATGGATACTGTAAAAAAGATATTTTTTCCCCACTTGGAGTTTTCATGACTACTCATCACTCATAAAATACCAGGTGGTGTTATCTGCTTTACTTACTTTTCCTCACTAAAAATAGTTTACAATTTTAGAATATCGGAGAAAAGAACGTATTTACGCATATTGCACATTATACTGTGTACAATATAATTTATGGAATTTTGTAGTTATATCTTGGGTGACTGTTTTAGTCATTTTTGTGTTCCAGATGCTGTGCTCTTGACCTCTTATTTCAGTGGTAAGAATTTGGTTTGTTCTTTATGATGAAAGGGTTAAAGACCCATTTACTGTAGGATAAAGTAAGATTTCTTGTGATCTAGTTGTTGAAGGTAGTACAGTACCTCAAACATAGTGTGAATAAAATGCATGCATGTGTATGCTAGTCTCAGAGTCTCAGAACTGTTATTTTTAGTTCTTAAATACACAGTATTCCATTTTGTCTCTTCCAGTGGCTCATTAACGTGTGCTTGTCTCTCTGTCTCTCCTGTCCTTGGTGCTGCATTTGTCCCATGTTTTACTTTTGTCTGTGGTATAAACTCCACAATACATTGTTACTTTTGCTTTAAACAATTATTTTTTTAAAATGTTAATAAGAGACATGTCTTTACCGTTCATCTGCACGTTCACCGTTGCTGGTGGTCTGTGTTCTTTGTGTAGATCTCAGTGTTTGTCTCGATGCGTTCTCTGTGAACTAGAAGCGTTTTGAGTACAAGTGTGCTGTTGGCAAGTGTTTGCACTTTGATTTGTCTTGAAAGTGTTTTGCCTTCTCTTTTTTAAAATTTTTTTATTCTCACCTAAGGACATTTAAAAAAATTTCTTTTCAGAAAGAGAGGAAGGGAGGGAAATATTGGTGGGAGAGATGTGAAAAATTGATGTTGATGCGAAAGAGAAACATCAATTTGTTGCCTTCTGTGCGTGTCTGGACTGGGAACTGTATATGCCTGGACCAGGGACCCAAACCTGCAACCTAGGCATGTGCCCTGACTGAGAATCGAACCCACAGCCTTTTCGATTATGGGATGAGGCTCCAACCAACTGAGCCCTGACTGGGAATTGAACTTGCAACCTTTAGGTTACAGGATCATGGTCCAGTCAACTAAGCCAACTGGCCAGGGCTCACCTTCAATGTTGAAGGGTATATTCACTGGATATAATATTGTAGGTTAAAAGTCTCTTTCTCCTATCATTTTAAGTATGCTGCTTTATATTGTGTGTGTGTGTTGGGGGCGGGGTTCCTAATGAGAAGTCAGGTTCTCCTGTATGTCAGTGGGTATTTTTCCCTCTCTTGCTGCTTTTACAGTATATTTTTTCATTGTTGGTTTTCAGAAATTTAGCTAAGTGCCTCGTTGTGGTGTTTATGTATGTGTGTGTACTGCTTGGGGTTGGTTCTTTGAGCTTGGATCTGTGGGTTGATACTTTTCCCTGAATTTGGAAATCTTCCGTTTTTTTCTTCATAAATTTTCCTCCCCCAGTTTTCTCTTTGGTACCTCCTTCAAACAGGAACGTTAGCTTTATTTGTTTTGCGGGTTTAGTATGCTTTGTTTATATTTTTTCCCAGTTTTCAGTTTGGTTAATTTTTATTGCTTTGTTTTTACATTCACTGATCTTTACTTTTGCAGTGTCTAACCTATTAGGTCCATTAATTGAATATTTAGTTCAATTATTTTTTTATTTCCAGAACTTCTGTTTGGTTCCGTTTTATAGTTTCTGTTTATCTCTTAAGATTTGCTGTTCTCTTACTTTGTTTATGTTTTCTTTTTGTATTAAAACATACTTATTTTTTTTGCCTGCTAATTTTTATGTATTGTTTCTGGGTCTATAGATGGGTTATTTATTTTCCTACTAAATACAGGCCACATTTTCCTGCTTCTTTGTGTGCCTAGTCATTTTTGATTGGATATGGGCATTAATAACGTTAGGTTTTTAAGCATCTGGATTTTGTAGTCCTGCTTCAAGGAAAAAGTGCTGAATTTTGTCCTAACAGGCTGTACTTGTGGATCATCTTAATTCTTTGTTTCCTTTCAGTCTCTGTTAGGACAGATAGGAGGCAGCCTTCACTGAGGGGCCAGTTTAGCCCTCCTTCTCGCAGGGGTGTCCGACCTTTTGGTGTGTGGGCCACACTGGAAGAAGAGGAGTTGTCTTGGGCCACACATTAAATACACAAACACTAAGGAAAGCCAAAAAAAAAAAAATCTCATAACGTTTAAAGTAAATTTACAGTTTTGTGTTGGGCAGCATTCACTGTCCTCCTGGGCTGCGGGTTGGTCACCTCCGTTAGTGTGGATTTTTTCAGGTCTCTGTTGACCGTCTGTGGTGCTAACCCGGGTTTT